>CALNHX010008000.1:0-66375 GCA_940337035.1 Agriotes lineatus
ACAACAATTCCAAAAAAATTTCCAAACCTCCTCCAATCTACGTACATGGAGTTGATAATTACCAGGAAATGATAAACAGCTTGAAGGATATTATGGAACAGGAACAGTACACCACCAAAACTATGGCTGACAAAGTAGTCAAATTTAATGTGCATAACCCGGATGTGTACAGAAAACTTGTCAAGCACTTCCAGGAAAACGATGTCGTTCACCACACTTATCAAATCAAGCAAGATCGTGCATACAGAGTAGTCCTACGCCACATACATCCTACAATTCCAGTAGATGAGATTGCAGCCGAACTAGCTACCCATAATCACAAGGTTCGGAACATTACTAACATAAAACATAGGAAAACTAAAGAAGCACTACCGCTATTCTTTGTAGATTTGGAGCCAGCTAGCAACAACAAAGACATATATAACGTAAATTACTTACAAAACCTAAAAATTTCTGTAGAACCGCCCCACAGAAATATGAACTTGGTACAGTGCACAAGATGCCAAAACTATAATCATACCAAGTCATATTGTAATCGACCATACGCCTGTGTCAAATGTGGTGGACCGCACAATTCCATTACATGCAAAAAAACAAGAGATACCCCTGCTACTTGCGCGCTGTGCAATGGTGCTCACCCCGCAAACTACAAGGGCTGCTCGATCTACCAAGACCTACAAAACAAAATAAAACCGAACACACAATCACAAAACACCCATGCCTCTTACAAGCCAAAACCACAAAACTTTCCTCCTCTGCCAGTGAAAAACTACTGGAAAATGCCGCATACTAACTATGAACAAGCAAACACGAATAAACCTCAGTCAACTCAAGACCTAACACTCACACAGTTCTTAGAAGAATTCAAAGGCATGTTCAATCAATTAATACAACAAAATAGTATGATTTTGAACATGCTCACGACAGTCATAAATAAACTAATTCGATAATGGCCAAATTTCTTAGAATTGCACTCTGGAACGCCAACGGCCTCCAATCAAAAAAACAAGAAATCGAACTCTTCCTCAGTCTTAACAACATTGATATTCTCCTTATATCAGAAACCCATTTTACTGTAAGAACCCATTTAAAAATACCAAACTATCTCATTTACCACACCGAACATCCAGATGGTACGGCACATGGAGGCACCGCTATTATCATTCGTGCATCAATAACACACCACGAACTTCCAAAAAATGAAGAAGATTTCCTACAAGCCACAGTGATTGAAGTAAACAAACTACCGAGCCCAATTACAATAGCGGCAACCTATTGTCCGCCTCGACACAAAATAACCAAACTCATGCTACAGCCGTTCTTCGACTCATTAGGGACGGTATTTATAAATGGCGGAGACTTTAACGCAAAACATACCAGATGGGGCAGTAGATTGATAACCACAAAAGGCAGAGAACTTAATAAACTCATAACTGACAATAATTACACATGTTTCTCAACAGGTAGCCCAACGTATTGGCCAACGGACCCTGACAAAATTCCGGATTTGTTAGATTTCTTTGTTGCTATAGGAATTTCATCTAATTACGTAGACATAACATCCAGCTATGATCTATCATCTGATCACACACCTGTCATACTTACTATTAGTGCTACAGTAATTAGAAAAGAAGCCAAACCAATGTTATGTAACAGGCAAACAGATTGGGATGCCTTCAAAGAGTTTATGAATCAACGCCTTGATCTTGATATAAGCCTTAAAACAACTGAAGACCTAGACAATGCAGTTAATAAATTCATAACTACTACACAAGAGGCAGCATGGTATGCTACACCGCGCAATGAAAGCCAAAAACCTAACTCGCAAAACTTCCCTAGAGAAGTGATGGAACTGGTTAAGGAAAAAAGGAAAGCTAGGGCAATCTGGCAACGAACACATAACAGAAACGACAAAACAAGGTACAATCAAATTACTAATAAACTTAAACGAAAACTGAATGAAGCAAGAAATGACACATTTCAACAATATGTAACATCTCTTTCCAAGGACGACTACAGCATATGGAAAGCCACAAAGGGATTCAAGAAGCCACAGATACATATACCACCACTACGCAACACAGACGGCACGTGGGCCAGATCCGATCAAGAAAAAGCGGACCTACTCGCAGAATATCTGGCAGAAGTATTTAGACCCAACTCAGAAGCAACAGACGTAGAAGTGGACGGCTTCCTTGACGCCCCATTGCAGCTTTCACCCCCAATACCCGATTTTAAAATCGGAGAATTACGCCAGGAGATAAAACTATTGAGCAACAAGAAAGCACCAGGTTACGACCTTATAACTGGTCCTATCCTTAAACAGTTGCCAGAAACAGGAGAAAGACTACTACTAGCATTATTTAACGCAATTCTGCGCTTATCTTACTGGCCGCCGCAACTAAAGATGGCGCAAATTATAGTAATACTGAAACCTGGTAAGCCACCAAACGAAGTGCAATCTTATCGCCCAATTAGCCTGTTATCAATAGTATCAAAACTCCTAGAAAAGCTGATTCTAAGTCGGATAAATAAAGACACACCATTAGATGATTGGATCCCAAAGCACCAATTTGGATTCAGACGAGATCATTCTACTATCCAACAGTGCCACCGTATGTCTAACGTACTTCAGAAATCGTTTGAAAGTAAGAAGTATTGCACGGCAGTATTCCTTGACGTCCGACAAGCATTCGATAAGGTGTGGCACAAAGGGCTACTGGCTAAAATAAAAGCATTACTCCCACACCAATATTATCTCCTTTTCCATTCCTACCTCTCCAACCGCCATTTCATAGTAAAATTCGGAAACAAAACATCGACGCTACAGCCAATTACTGCAGGGGTTCCCAAAGGCAGCGTTTTAGGCCCAGTCCTATACTTACTCTTCACTGCTGATATACCAATTACACCGAACACAGAAATGGGAACATTCGCAGATGATACTGCCATCCTCGCGTGCGATGAAGACCCTCTAGCTGCTACAAGATTACTGCAAGAACACATACATTTATTAGAAGACTGGCTCGACAAATGGCGAATTAAGGTGAATGAAAATAAGTCAGTACATATAACATTTACAATGCGAAGGGGAATATGCCCTCCTGTTACTATAAATAATATTGCTATACCACAATCTGAAGAAGTGACGTATCTGGGTTTACACTGGGACAAAAGGCTAACTTGGAAAAAACACATAAAAAAGAAGCGCAAAGCCATGGATCTGAAAGTCAAAAAAATGTACTGGCTACTAGGTCGGAAATCACCCTTAGCAACTGAGAGTAAACTACTAATATATAAAACCATCTTACGACCTATTTGGACATATGGATGTGAGCTGTGGGGCTGCGCTAGCTATTCTAACGTAGACATAATCCAAAGATTTCAATCCAAGACAATAAGAACCCTTATGGATGCTCCATGGTACGTGACGAACCTCACCCTACATACCGACTCCAACACCCCTTACGTACGTGACGTAATTACGGAACGGGCGACCAGACATGAAAGGCTTACATACCATCCAAACGACATCGTCCAACCACTTACGCTACAACCGAACTTTCGACGATTAAAGCGGAAATGGCCTTGGGACTTACAAACTAACGTGAATCCTCCAGTGTGAAATCATCATCCTCAATCAATAGGTTGAGGAAACGGCGAGGAAGCACCAGTGGGTGCCAACCTCATCAAGCCAATTAACATTATCAACAGATTAGCTCATAGAATCATGTATAGTTCTGATTGCTGATGTACTATGTTTTCAATAAAAAAAAAAAAAAAAAAAAGTTTTTTTACTGGTCTTCCTGTTCCTCCAACTATCGTAGGCTCTGGAAGTTTACAAATAATGTCGGTCTCGTTACTAACATCTTCATCTTTAGCTTCCAGAAAAATAAATTTCAAATCTGACATCTTGCTCAAAAAGTTTATCGAGTATTCGTCGAATTCTATGTTGTCAATTTGGCCTACATACTGCCGGATACTCTTTTTAAGTTGAAATTGAACTAAAATAAAGCCGGCTACTTTTAATTTTATAGAATTGATTTCTTCTCCTTCAGAATCTGCAAGATCATCGAGTGAACCAGTATCGACTGTTGCTTCGTGGACATCACTTTCGCGGGTTGATTCCACTAGAACTCTTTTCTTTGCAATACGTGCCTTTTGCATCCTCTGTCGCTTCGCCTTAACAGATTCTACCTTTTCTTCCTCTTTTTTCATCCCTTTCTTCCATATTTGCTGTTTCAGTCAAAACAGTAGATTTCTTCGTTGTTCTTATCCTTTGTGATTTTACCCTGTTTTGAGCTTTTACGTGTGGACTTACTTTTTCTGGAGAAAACAATAGTCTTTTTGGTTTTTCGGGCTTAGTTGATTTACTAGCTTGGTTGAATTTGAGGGGGCGGAGTTATTTCTGGATCTTCAAAAATATTTGTTGTTCATTCTTGTCGCTAGACTTTGTAGAGCATACTTGTTTTTCATGATTCTCTGTATTGGGCCTGTCGGTCATGTATGAGCTCAGGAATGTGTCTTCAGTGAAAACATTAGAGTTGTAAGGTGATATCTTTGTTCGCCGGAAACCCTTTATTGTGTTTGTAGGCACAAAAGCTTGAAGCAATGTTCAGCTTTATTTCCCCGGCTAGAACTGTTTCCACCGTGATTTTCATATTCCCCTTATAGATTTCATGGCCCTTTTTACTGTTTTCTATCTTCTTTTTCTCATCTTTTCTACTAATTTTCGGCATCCATAGTAAAAAAAACATGTTACCTATCAATATATTAGTATGGTATGTAATGGGGAAGCGCCAGCGTGGCTCGGTGGTTAGAGAATTGGACTGCGGCGCGGAAGTCTGGAGTTCAAATCCCAGATCGATGCCTGGCGGTTGGCCTACCCAGTCGCTTTAAGTAATTGGGAACCTGCGTTTGCAAGAATAAGGGGTAATAATGCGGTTGTCTAATGCGTGATGCTTACCACATCACCACGTGTCATGAATTTGACACCCGACAACCGGGTGTGAAAGCGAGGATACGGAAGCTCTGACCTTCCGCCTTGCAGGCCAAACTCCTTCATGGGGTGTTAGTGCCTCACCAATATTATTATTATTATTATTATATAATGGGGAAAACAAATGGTATATACTGGGACTGTGCCAACATACACCACGGAACGCTGTCCCACTATACACCAAATGCCATGGGAATATATTTTATATTACCAAATAAACAATTGTTAAACAATTAATTGTTTTCACCTATACGCACCTTTGACTATGTTTCCACAAAAATTTCTACACAAAAGAAACCAAAATTCTCACAAAAAAACTGCACCAACACTCGATATTTAAACAGGCAAGAAGTAACATTTACCATAGACAGCCATGAATGTTACTATTGTCAATTTGTGTCTGTCGGTAGTAAAGAGCATTGTAGTTTAAAATATCTGAACTACATAATAGTTGATACGAACATGTAGAAAGCTTTCTCCACTCTCAAAGGGATGCCATCAAGGACCCGTGTCCCTTAAGGTCACTAAATTAATAAGGTACCGCCATTTCATTCCTCGCGTGAGAATATGAGGATATTGTGAGATAAAGATAACAAATACAAATTCCCCAAGTGCAATAGGGAAGACACTAGTTTTCTTTTTCGTGTAGTGGCACTGCTGTAGAGTGAAATTATTGTTAGATTGTGTTTGTATCCTCAGTTGGAGAAAATAGTGCGACAAGGATAGATATAAAAATTACTAATGGCGGTACCTTTTGATATAGTGACCTTAGTGTCCCGGTATATACCATGTCCCAGTATATACCTCCTTCCCCTACTTCTTCTTCTTCGATCCTGTCGATCCTTGAGGACCATAGGGCATCCACGGGGATGTTTCATTGACAATGTTCAATAAGTAATAAGGTTGTCGGCCTTATACTTATCTTCCCTTTCACTTTCACTTCACTTAACTGCCCCTTCTGAGTTGAGTTAGTAAACTTCTTCTTGACTGCACATTAATTTAACAAATTATTTCCAGCGATTTTTATCCTGGGCCCTTATCTTAACTTCATTCCAAGTTATATTGCGTACTTTGCACTCGTTAATTACGTTTCTTTTCCATGTTAAGGCTGGTCTGCCCGGTTTTCTTTTTCCTTTAATATTATATTCTAATGCTTGTCTAGTTATGTCCGTAATCGGCTTCCGTAAGGTGTGTCCGATCCATTTCCACCGCCGTCTCTTTATTATAACTTCAACTGTTTCTAGTCCTGCACTGTCCCACAATTCCACGTTCGTTATTTGATTCGGCCAGTGTATGTTTAAGATTCTTCTAAGGGATCTATTAATAAATGTTTGTATTTCTTTTGTTTGCTTTTTGTTTAACGCCCATGTTTCGGAACCATATATGAGTACACTTATAACGTTAGTTCTAAAGATGCGTAGTTTATTTTTCTTCGATAAATCTTTTGAATTCCATATGTTACGTAATAAGTTGAATGCATTTTGAGCTTTGCTAATTCTCATCTTTGTGTCTTTATGCACGCCCCCTTGTTCATCCATAACACTGCCCAGATACGTAAACTTTCCTGTGTTCTGTAACTCGCTTCCATCCACCGTTATTTCTCCTTTATCCTCGGAATTTATTCTCATAGTTTTTGTTTTTTTGCGGTTGATTTCTAATCCGACTGTGTTTGCGACTGCGCTCATCAAATTCAGTTTTTCTTGTAGGTGTTTTCTTGTTTCCGTAATTAGACATACGTCGTCTGCGTACTCTAAGTCTTCTAGAACACTGCCGAATCGCCATGCCAATCCTTTCTTGTTATCAGTGGTTTTCCTCATTACCCAATCTATTATTATCAGGAACAGAATCGGAGATAAGATGCATCCTTGCCTAACACCACTTTCAATATCGAACTTTTCAGATCTCGTACCATTATGTAACACACACGCACTATAATTATTATATAGTAATTTGATTATTCTGATGTATTTGGCTGGTATTCCGTATTTTAGGAGTATTTCCCACATTTTAGACCGGTTAACTTTGTCAAATGCTTTCTTAAAATCTACGAAACTCAGATGCATTTCTTTACGCCACTCGTTTCCCTCTTCCAGTATTATCCTCAAGGTGCTTATTTGGTCGATGCAGGATCTTCTTCGCCTGAATCCCGCCTGATTCGTTCGGAGTATACCTTCAACGCCATCTTTTATTCTGTCTAGTATGATCCTTGTCAAAATTTTGCTTGCGGTGTTTAAAATCATAATCGCCCTCCAGTTGTCGCATATCATTCTATTGCCCTTCTTTGGTATTGTGATTATTACCCCCTCTGCCCATTCCTTTGGTATATTCTCATCTGTCCATATCTTATTCAGTAGGCAGTGCAGTACTTTTACGCTCGTTTCCGCACCAGCTTTAATTAGTTCACCTGGTATATTGTCTGTTCCCGCTGCCTTACCGTTCTTTAGCTTTTTCATGGCCTGTTCTATTTCTTCTTTTGTGATTTCTCCCATGTGCAAGTTTAGTTCTTCAAATTCTTCTAGTTCATCCATTCCAGTTACTTCTTCATTCGTACTTTCGGTTTTCTTATAGGTTTCTTTGAAATATTCAATCCATCTGTTGATTATCTCTTTCTCTGATCTTAGCCTGTTTCCTTCTTTGTCTTTTACTTGCATAGTTTCAATTCCTTTCTTCCCTGCTAGTTTCCGTGTTATGTTATATAACGTCTTCATATCGTTTATTCTTGCCGCTGTTTCGGCTTCTTTCAACAGTTTTTCCTGTTGTACTCTCCTGTCTTTCCTCGCACTCTTTTTTATGTGCTTATCTTTTGCCCAGTACAATTCTTCTAGTTCTTTTTTCTTTCCCTGTGCTGATGTCGATTCCCTTAAGATTTGCTGCTTAATTTTTGCTCTTTCGTCAATCAGATCCCACGTTTCCTTTGTCAACCAACGTTTCCCGCCCCTCTTTCGTCTTCCTATTGTTTCTTCTGCCGTTTTTGTCACTATGTCTTTGTATTTTTGCCACAGGCTTTCTGCATCTAGGGCTTCCATAATATTATTTTCTTCGCATCTCTCCTGTAATTGGTATTCGAATTTCTTCCGCGTTTCCGCATCTTTCAGGCGCTCTGTGTTATATCTGATTATTCCCTGTTTCGTGCTTTTCTTTTCTTTTAGCTTGACTTTAAATTTAGCTCTCACTAGAGCGTGATCAGATCCTATATCGGCACCGCGCATGGCTCTAGTAAACTATTTCTGTGTTTTTTATCGATCGTTATGTGGTCAATCTGATTCTGTACTCTTCCTCCCGGTGCTGTCCATGTTATTTTATGTATTGCCTTATGCGCAAATATGCTGCCTCCAATTAATAAGTTATTTTCCATACAGAAATCCGTAAACAATTCTCCATTCTCATTTATCTCTCCTAGCCCTTGTCTTCCCATTATTTCCTCCCTACCTGTATTTTTACTTCCTATTTTCGCATTCAGATCTCCCATGAGGATTATTATGTCTCTTTTGTGTTTTTCCGATTTTTATCGTATATGGATTGTAACTGTTCATAAAATTCTATTTTATCCTGAACTAGCTCCAAATTTGTTGGGGCATTTATGTTTATTATTAAGATATTAAAAAACTTCGCTTTAAATCTTGCTGTAATCAGTCTGTCCGATATTGCTTCCCATTAATAAGGTACCGCCATTTCATTCCTCGCGTGAGAATATGAGGATATTGTGAGATAAAGATAACAAATACAAATTCCCCAAGTGCAATAGGGAAGACACTAGTTTTCTTTTTCGTGTAGTGGCACTGCTGTAGAGTGAAATTATTGTTAGATTGTGTTTGTATCCTCAGTTGGAGAAAATAGTGCGACAAGGATAGATATAAAAATTACTAATGGCGGTACCTTTTGATATAGTGACCTTAGTGTCCCGGTATATACCATGTCCCAGTATATACCTCCTTCCCCTACTAGTTACTTGAAACCCGCTAACGTGTTTGCTTCACAGTTTGTAGGAACCTACATATTGAGCTGCATGGCCCATTTCCTACTTTAGAATCTAACGCCAATAATTCTTTCTTATGTTCTGTTGAGTTCACAAAAGAATTATTAGTGAGACAACAGTTATCTAAATTGTGCCTACAATCTGCTCAGGGTCCTGATAAGATTACTTCTGATACTCTAAAATACTGCGCTGAAATTCTAGTTTTTCCGCTAACTTATAATGAACTATTTACTGGAAAATGGCGAATTACCTACAGCCTGGCTTGCAGCACTTGTAACACCCACTTTTAAAAAGGCAACATGCGACAAGTTGGCAGCAACGCATTTTAGAACTGTGTTATCAACTTTAAGCACAAACAAAGGGGGCTGGAGAAATGATACTTACTTTAATTGCTTACGATCCCAAGTTGCAATCAAAACACCAAATTGTCTCACTCGGGCACTGCCCAGGCGAGTCACTATCAATCGCAAATCAGGGGGGGGTCGCCGGCCAACAGCAGTCGAAGACGGCGTGAGTTCTAAAGATGGAAAGATTGGCGCCACAGATTTATGATAACAAAAAAAAACGAAGCCTTAACCCCTTGATTCAGCGATTGTTAGATTTCGCTCCAGCTAAATCGGAACACTGAGAAATTACTAGAAATGCGCAAAACCGGAGTCAAACAATCAAGTGTAATTAAATATGACAAGTTCGTTTTATTCACTCATAAGGTTGGGCACACACATAAAAAAGATACACATACGTAAAAAGTGTCAGGCCTGCATATGCATTGTAACTGCCCCAAGGATCCTTGTTCACAAAAATAGGGTGGCCAAATTAGAACACCAGATTATAAAATTAACGGAAATTCCTGCGGCTCCCGGATAGTGACGTTAATGTAAAATAGTAAAATTACAGCGGGCGTCCGCCTCAGGAATTTCTATACTGTTGTACATATAATAAATAAATAAATATCACAATCCGCAGCAAAAGTAGAACTGCGGCGAGGGGAAGCCTCTTACTTTACACATTACAAAAAAAATACGCCATCAAGTGATGCGTCCAGACCATTATCTACATATCTCGCGCCAGTTTATCGCGCTAATCTTACTTTAAAAGCCAAAATACTTTAGGCAGTCCTTCGTCGATTGAGCCGTACAACAGAAGCACAAATTAATAGGGCAGTAAGGTTACCTTAGGCTGATTTGAAGTTATCTTCGCGCGAACAGCATTGCAGGAACGGGCTTCTGGGGACGAGCAGTTCGCCAGGTAAGCGCGTTGAGATACGTTATCGCAGAACGCAGCGGCCACAAGGCGGGATTTCCAAGTCTTAAAGGAGACCCATCACGAGGTAATCGAGATATAACTGAGGTCCAGAACGTGATGTTCAAGTCGTGGTATTCGCCTATTTGGGGCCAAGTCCGAGATGTATGAGCGTACTTGGGGCCCAGCACTAGGTGGGGACTACATTATTAAGAAATAAACGTTAGCGGGCACTCGAAAAGGGGCTGAAAACGGTCCTACTTACAATAAGTTTCCCCAAATGGTTCGCTCGGAAATTTTGACGTCAAAAAAGGTCTGCACCTAGCAGAATCTCCAAATTCACATACGGAGAAATGTCGAGACGCGTACAAATCCCCTAACTGAAGGGTGAGAAGTGCCTAGACAACCATAAGCACCTTCTCCAGAATGGCGACGTCGACCAGCACCAAAACTTCCGCGACCTTATTCCATCGAATGCCGGAACAAGATGACCCAATTTCGCATCGCGAGCGCTCAACAATGAGCCAAGGCTGCGTATCAAGAATGTGCAGTGCCCAAACGCAATTCGAAAAGCATCGAACATACAATAAATCGGAAATTATTGGTAACCAAAATCTCGAAAATACAGTAAGGCGAAAATTGACGGTAACAACTGTTGTGTCTAGAGGGAGCTAGTGACAGAACGTGAGTGTTAGGTTAGGCGGAAAACGTGTGAGGAAGCGGCAGTTCGTACTCGCTCGTGTAATATGTTGTACGTGCGCGCATACGTTGTCATTTGTTAGATAGATAAGCTACTTATCAGCCTTATTCACTTTGTATCTTGTGTTGTATTAAAAGTACTCGAACCTAATAATTGATGTTGTTAATAACCACCGATTAAACACAACATTTGGCGCAGTCCGGCAGTGAAAAAGTGCGACACGAGGTAAAAATGGCAGGCACGGTTGGTCATATTGAACAGTTCAATCCCAACGAGGCTGATAAATGGACAGCGTACAAGGAAAGAATCGAATTCTATCTACAGGCGAACAATATAACTGATCCGGTTCAGAAACGGGCAGTGTTTTTAAGCGTTTGTGGTCCGGCTACATTCGAAATCGTTAAATCGTTATCAGCACCGACAGCGGTCAACAAACAGACATTGGACAAAATATTGACATTATTAACCGATCATTTTTCGCCTAGAACATCGGTAGTGGTATGCAGATTTAAATTTCATAGAAGAGCTCAGCTTCAAGGGGAAGGCATATCCGCGTATATCGGTGAATTACGTCATCTTGCCGAGGAATGTGGTTTTGGAACAACCTTGGAAGACATGATACGTGATCGAGTCGTTATCGGGGTCCGGGAAGATAGAGACCCTGTATAAAAAGTAAGATAAGAGATGGGACAAGTGGAACCAGTTTCCAAGGCTAAGTTGATCAGTTTCTGTTTTTCAAACAAAATTTCAAGATGTCATTACCAAACTGACATTTACTTTACACGACAAATTTCGAAATGTCAAATAACGAAAATAATTATTCATTATCAGTAAAAATTGCGTCTGATTTTTATAGTTGGATTTTACAGACTGTAGATAGGTATAAATTATCTATTCACATTTAATTACAGTTTCTTTCTAAAGCTTTGTTCGTTTGGCTACTCAGACTTGCTTAGTGCAAGAAAATGTTTTCGTTTGTGTGAACTGCATTCTGTATTCTGTTCGTTTGTAGTTCGAATTACGAACCAATCGTGATGAATTTATTCCTGGCGTCGAGTAGATCGAAAGAGTCAAGTGTGGGTTCAAGTTGCGCAAAAACTAACCTTAAAATTGTTTCAGATTGGATTTACGTATAGTTAGTTACAAATTCATTTCAAAAGATGTAAGAACATTGCAATCAGCTGTGTACATATAGACTTCCGGTATAACTTGTCCAATGCGCGATTACTCTGACGCTGTAAAAATATTGTAATTAACCATGTTAATCAAACAGAGCAGCAACAAAAAGGTAATTAAAATTGGTAGAGTAGTCAGAAAGTTATTTGATATGATTGATTAAGGGTCTTTTACGTTTCAGCATCGTTTTTAACTATGTGTATGCTGTTACTTCTAAAGGCTCATGTTGTATGGAAGAAGCGTAAATGTGCAATTCTCCCCAAAACAATGTTGAAAACGCTGTGCGGAAGAAGTGACAAATTGCTAATAAATCAATACAGAGAGAAAAGGCCAAAAATTCTATCTATAGGAATGGTATCTATTTCAAAATTATCAAATTAATTTTTAGTTCAACATTATCTATTTTAGAGAACTTTGAAAACAACATACAATACACCAAATGTAGGCTATTGGGAACAACAAATGATGCAGACGATATTGTTAAAAAGAAGGGCAGTAATGTTAACAGTGAGTAACTATTATAGAAATTTAAAATTATAGTTTATCAATCTTGAAATTTACATTTTAGTAGATCACGTAGTACTACACCATGCCAAATACACCAACAAGTAGCATTCGTAATACTACAAGTCATGCAAGTGTATCAAAAGAATGGCACGAATTGCGAAAAACCATTGTAGAATGAAATAAAAATTGAGAAGAATTGGAAGTAAAGAAATTCAACAACGGAAACAAATACTCGAGCAATTAAAGCTGAAAATGAGTTGTTACAGAAGTTATTAGTAATTAAAGTTACTTTTCATTAAAATAACGTATAGGTATATTTCATTTTTATATGTATAACAACAAATTAATATGAGTGATTATTTTATTTTGAGGAAATTAAACACATCCTCTAAAATACCACTCTCAAAAGTGATATCTTGCAATTTTCTATTTAAGGTTGTAATTTGTAGGGTATGACAAATGTAGCTCACAAATTGTATTATATCCACCAGAACCACAAATAAACTTTAATCTCAAAGCTGTTGTTACCGTTTATTTGAGCAGAGTGTAGTACTTGCTTTTTGTTGATGCATTGCCTCAATTTGATCATCATCAAAGATGTTTTGAAAAGCCGATTTCCTTTTTCTTTCCAAATGTAATTTAATACTAGTCTCGTATTTTTTTTAAAATTATTATTCTTCTGTTGAGGTTCTTTATGACTTTGTTTTGATGTGCAATAATGTCTTAATTTAAAAAACTTCCAAAATGTCGCCGTCAAAATGAGGGGTAGTACTAAGTTTTTTTTAGAAAATTACCTGTAACTTTGTTTTCAAATTTTTTATCTTCATTATCTCAATAGAATTCGCTCCCACAACTGTTTATGTGGAATAATGATGGCACTGCATTATATTTTAGTATTTTACATGGGGTTTTTCCTGTTGTTAAGAACTGGTCTGGTGTAAAATGTTCTTCGCATAATCTGTACGATTTTTCATGCTGCAAGATCTTAATACCAGATCTTTCTACCTATACTTTTTTATTAAGATAATTTTTTGGAAACCTAAACATAGAAATGTTCTTGCTAGAACGGTTCTTACATCCAACTGCTGAACAGCCAGTGATTTTAGTAAAATGTATTAACAATAATGATCCTCCACACCGAAATGTCAAAGAGGCTAAAGATAATGAATGAATTAATGAATGCACTAATAAAAAATCAAATAATAAGAATGCCACTTGTAAACTACAAACGTCAAATGACAATAATAATTTCCATAGCCGGCTGTCACTTTGACAATTGTCACACAATTCAGCAGGCCATGGAAATTGGTTCCAACCTATCAGCATTGATCACTTGTATGTCCCATCTCTAATCTTAATATACAGGGTCTCTACGGGAAGAAGCCTTGCAGCGCCGACTATTGGGTGAACCAGAACTCACTTTCAAGAAAGCGCAAGAGTTGGCGCTCGCGCATGAAGCTGCCGCCAAAAATGTTTCAGAACTGCGGGAAACTGTCTTACCGACGAGCAGTGCCAACATTAAAAAAATAACTGGTAAATCCCTAAAATCCAAAAGTAGGTCACAAAACGTCAACATAACCTGTTTTCGTTGCACGAAAAAACATTCACCTGATGAAGGAAGCGAAATGCAATTATTGTGATAAAATTGGACACATTGAAAGAGCCTGTCTTTCAAAGAAAAGGGACGAGAAGAAAGGAAACAATTCCGGAAATTCAAGTGCAAAGAAAACAACAACAAATAGTGTTAGTGCACAGAACGTAAATAGTGTAAATAACGAACATTACGAACCTATCTACAGCATCGATGAATTTGGGGATCCGGCCACAAAAGTAAAGGTACCGGTTTTACTAAATAAAACGAGGTGTGTGATGGAGGTCGATTCAGGGGCCGCATATTCAGTTATAGGACAGAACACTTTTGGGCGTTTATTTAGTGCTGACAAACCAAAATTGCGCGAAAACAGTGTGATTTTACGGGACTACCAGCAGAAACAAATAAAGACAATAGGAACGTGTGATGTGCTAGTGGAACTAGGAACTTTGTCTGCACAATTACCATTAATCGTAACAAATGGTGATAATGCTAGTTTACTCGGAAGAAACTGGTTTAACCCACTCAACATAAAGATTGCGGGAATAAACGAGGTAACTACAATAAACTTTAATGCAATCGCTGCAGAATATGCATAAGTGTTCTCAGAAGAACTCGGAAAATTTAAGGGGCCTCCAATCTCCTTAGATTTGGATCCTTTGATTAAACCGGTAGCATTTAAAGCGCGAAAAGTACCGTTTGCAATAAAACCACTAATTGAAATGGAATTAAGTAAACTATGTGACCAGGGTGTGCTAGAACCAGTAAATCACCCACGGTGGGCCACGCCAATCGTGCCAGTACTCAAAAGCTCCAGAGAAGTCCGAATATGTGGAGATTATCGGGCTACAGTCAACAAAGCAGTGAGAAGGGATGTTTATCCAGTACCGGCAATACAACAATTGTTTGCAACATTGTCAGGAGGTAAAGTTTTTGCAAAACTTGACCTGAAGCAGGCATACCAGCAGCTGGAAGTCGATGAAGCCAGTGCAGAAGCACAAACGATTATTACTCATAAAGGCGCATTCAAAGTCAAAAGATTACAATTTGGAACTTCCGTAGCACCTCAAATTTTCCAGAGATTTGTGGACACACGTCTAGCAGGTATTCCAGGTGTGTTACCGTATTTCGACGACATCCTAATAGTTGGAGGTTCGGATCAAGAGCTTGCAACTCGACTGAGGGAAGTACTGCGACGCTTCCAAGAAGATGGACTTCGCCTCAAACGCGAAAAGTGTATCCTGCATACAAGCGAAATCATATTCTTGGGATACAAAATAACGGCAGAAGGAATACAGCCTATGGAAGAAAAAGTACGAGCAATTAAACAAGCACCGAGTCCACAAAATAAGCAAGAACTTCAAGCTTTTTTGGGTTTGGTAAACTTTTACCATGCTTTCTTAAAGGACAAAGCTACAGTAGCAGAGCCCTTGCACCAGTTGTTACACAAAAATGAAATTTGGAAGTGGACGAAGACAGAAGAGCAAGCTTTCCAGGAGTTAAAGGACTCGTTGTCAACAGAATTACTATTAGCCCACTACGATGAAGCAAGACCGTTAGCACTTACCTGTGATTCTAGTCCATATGGAGTTGGGGCCATCCTGAGCCAAACGACGGAGGATGGAAAAGAAGTTCCAGTAGCATTCCACAGCAGGACACTAACGTCAACGGAAAAGGAATTTCGTGCAGCTGGACAAAGAAGCACTCGCCATCATTGTAGGAGTCAAGAAATTTCATGACTACATTTTTGGTCGAACCATTGAGATCAGGACTGACCATAAGCCGTTGTTGGGAATCCTGGGTGAAAATAAGCTAACGCCAGATGTTTTATCACCTCGCATGCTAAGGTGGAGACTTATTTTAAGTGTATATGATTACAGATTGCTGCACATTCCAGGGAAACAAATTGCACATGCTGACTGCCTGAGTAGGTTGCCACTTGTAGAAGAAGAATTGGTGGTTCCGCCAGCACACGAGGTCCTAATTCTGGAATCCATACCAGAACCAGTTATCACGGCAAAGGATGTTGCAGTAGGTACAGGAAAGTACCCGGTATTGTCTCGCGTCTTACACTGGACCCAAAAGGGATGGCCAAACAGGATCCAAGACATCCCTCCGGAACTAAAAGGCTTTTGGGGAAGACGAAATCAATTTTCAGCATACCAAAACTGTCTACTACTAGGCAATAGAGTAGTAATTCCTCTAAAAGAAAGACCTGAGGTACTGGAAATTCTGCACTCGGGACATCCAGGGATAGTTAGGATGAAAGCATTGGCCAGGTCTTACGTCTGGTGGCCAGATATGGATGCACAAGTAGAAGAAAGGGTGGCAAATTGCAAACAATGTCAAGAAATTCAGGCGATGCCACCAAGAGCTCCAGTTCAGCCGTGGGAATGGGCACGAAGACCATGGTCGAGGATCCATATAGACTTCGCAGGTCTCTGCAAGGCCAGTATTTCATTATAATAGTAGATGCATTTTCCAAATGGTTAGAAGTGCGTCTCGTGCCAACAACTTCAGCAGAAGCAGCAATTAAGGCTCTTCGAGAACTATTTGCTACACATGGCATTTCTGATGTCATCGTAAGCGATAATGGAACAGCGTTCACCTCACAGGAATTCCAAACATTTGTAAAACGGAATGGGATTCGACAGGCAAGAATTGCTCCATATAACCCGGCGGCTAATGGTCAAGCCGAGCGAATGGTGAGATCGACAAAGGAAGGATTAAAGAAGTTGGGGGAAGGAGATTGGAACACTAAATTAACACGATTCTTACTACAACAGCACATAACGCCTCATGCAACAACTGGTCAAAGTCCAACAGAATTGTTTATGAGACGGAAGCTGTCAACCGCCCTTGATCGGTTGCATCCAGATGTGGTGCAAGAAATGGTTGCCAAACAAGAGAAAGGAATATAAGAGAAACCGCTTCGCAAATTCACTAAGGATGAAACAGTATTTGCCAGGAATTATTCAGCAAGTGGTCCAAAATGGATACCCGGAACCATCGAAACAACTGCAGGTCCTGTTTCATACAGAATAGCAACACCTGAAGGCAACAGATTGCATAAACACACTAATCAGCTTCGCTGTAGATCTACTAAGATCACTGAGGTAGTCCGAGATGAGCCAGAAAGTATTACAATAGCGGAGAGCAGCTCAAGCGGGAAAGAACCAACAGCCGAGATATCTGACACAGTGGGAATGGAACAAGATCCAGACACGATGGGTGCAGCGGCATCAACATCAACACTAAGGACTCCTCGTCCACAGAGAACAAGGGTCTCTCCAAGGTTCCTCACGGATTTTACAAACTAAGAGGGAGGGGTGTTGTGTCTAGAGGGAGCTAGTGACAGAACGTGAGTGTTAGGTTAGGCGGAAAACGTGTGAGGAAGCGGCAGTTCGTACTCGCTCGTGTAATATGTTGTACGTGCGCGCATAAGTTGTCATTTGTTAGATAGATAAGCTACTTATCAGCCTTATTCACTTTGTATCTTGTGTTGTATTAAAAGTACTCGAACCTAATAATTGATGTTGTTAATAATCACCGATTAAACACAACAAGAACTATTAGTTTAATGTCTGCATGTACAAAAGGCATCCAGCATATCGTAACAAACAAACTTGTACAGTTTCTAATCAAGAATAACTGTTTACCTTCTACTCAGTATGGGTTTATACCTGGTCGATCGACTGATACAATAATTGTCCTATACACGTAGTATTCTTAGACTTCTTCAAAGTCTTTGATAATCGTCCAAAGTGCGGTATCCTCTCTAAACTACAACATGTTGGTATCCATGATCATCTTCTACATTGGATCGAGGCTTTTTGGAGTTCACGTTCGTTTCTAGTTAAAGTAGGAAATTCCTTGTTGTTTCAGTTTGATGTTACTTATCTCTGCAGTGCTCTAAAGATTGGTCCCTGGACCGACTGCTTTCCTAATTTATGTATAAGGCTTACTATTTCTAATAATGTCCAGTACTGTAATGTTCGCTGACGATACAAAAGCTTTTGCCAATCCTATTAGCCAATACGATTGTTACAGGTCTTTCTTATTCAACCACTAGACGGTAATGCTTCGAAGACGTAGTGTTCTTTTTATGGTATCACAAATAACATAAACACCAGTTTTCAATAACCCCTTCCAGATCTTCACATTAACAATACCTACATAATATGAAAGTTCAATTAACCTACAATAGCTGCTGGCAATTACAATATCTTTCCTCTTTAAAAATTCGGTTTTCTTTTAAACTAACATTTTGGTAAATTTCTAATAGGATGTGTGTGGGAATGCATAATCCATTGGGTTGTCCCTATCGATATTCTTCTTTAGGGCAAATCTTGGCTAATGCTCTCCAGCCGGGTTGACAAGAGTGTGCACCAGGTATACCCATTTTGGTCAATACTTAGCCTCTTCTGGTATTACTACTGCATTTCCCAAATAATAAAGCCTTTAACTAACCAGAGGCTAAGGTGGGATCAGCATAATTTGCTTTTTTGGTTTTTGTTGGGTACCATCTAATTACTTGCGGAACCTTTATGCAGAGACATTTGCTTGGCCTTCTGATATATGTGGCATCTCTATTCCTTGGTTCATAGGTACTTGCATCGGTGATTTCCACTTACACTCCTTCCGTGTAGAGTCCTCTGGGTTAGTTTACCTGTTTTATTCCTCTTACACTCTTGGGGTTCTAAACAATATATGTTAGATTCTGTGTAGACTCGTGGATGAACAACTCATTAGCCTCTAATCAGTTTAAGCAGTAATGGCACACATTGCAAGTAGGTAGGTAATGACTAATTTCTTAGAAATGTATGTATTACAACAATACTGGTATTTAAATATCAATTAGCGTGGTGTCTACTATTTATTCCTATGTATTACCAGTCATAAGAGGTTAACAAGGGGTGGATGCCTGTACTAACAGTGTGTTGCATCAAAAAGACCATACCTGTGTAGTTGACATCGCGAAAATATAATTGAGAAAGTGCAGTTTCCAATGTAAAAACGGGAGCGCGAGGAACTTAAACTTATACCAGAAAACGTTCATCAAGAGTTTTCAAAATCTAAGGACCTGGGACTTGATTTTGTTACCGAAATTCCAGACTTATCATGAATAAAAACAGCGTTATATGACACAAGACATAAAGCGCTTGGTGTGTCAATGTTGCTAAAAACCAGACAAGTAGTTCGCGGTTACCTGTTAAACTAGCCGAAAACTTTTTACTCATAGATGATAGTTCTGATTAACGTATTTTGGCGTTTGCCATGAACAAGAGTGTCGTCCCGGTGTTATACGCTCTATTACCTAACAGAAAGGAAATTACCTACGGTAGAGTGTTTAACATGCTGAAAGAATAACCCAATTTTTTCTTTAGAGTGGTCAAATTATACTTCGAAACCGCTGACATACAAGCTTCTGGGAAGTTTTTCCGGGTTCGCAAATCAAGGGTTGCAACTTTCATTTTAACCAGGCTATTTGGAGAAAACTTCTGGGGTTAGGATTGGTGACTTCGAGCAAACATACGCGAACATATACGTATGTGTGCGGCGCTAGCCCATCTACTCAAACAATATATCGATCATGGGTGGCTTCATATAAGTAATGGAGTCGTCACCAGCTAACAAAGCTATAGAAAAATTTTACGACTACTTCGTCAATCAGTGGTTGGAAAACAACACTACCCGAGACATGTGGATACGTTGCGGCGATAGGCATCGAATAACCAACACCGCTGAGGGATGGCACAATGGTTTGAATAGAAAAATCCGGAAAATTCATCCCAACGTTTTTGAATTGATGACACTTAAAACACTTGCAGAACATTATGAAACTAAAAACAATAAAATTGAGTTAAATATGGCACCACCTAAGAAGGCGAAGAAGTACTGTGAGATAGCTTCGCGTATCCGAAAAACAATTTGTGAATTAAGTGAAAATAATAAAAAATGTTGGTGAACTTTACGTCGGTTAATGTAACTTCTTTATAACTCTATATCTACTTTTTAAATATTTAAGTTTATAATAAGCTTTTATTTACATCTTTTTAACTTTTTTAGTTTATTATATATTTTATTTACAGATTGACGAAATAAATAATTTAAAACAAGTATACGTGAAATCACTTCAGCTTTGCTATTAAGAAACTAATATTACTCAATAGCCACTTAAGAGAAGTGTGATCGTTAATAACTGCAGGAGTCTAAACGGAATAAGTATGCAGGTAGTTTTAAGAGTACAGGGTTCGAGGACTCTAAAAGGAAATTTTAATCCGAGGAGGCTACGCGGAAGGAGTCTAACCGGCATAAATCCTTGCATCTATAGTCTGACGTCTTCTGCTTTTCCAATTGCTGCTCTCTTGAAACCAATACAGGGCCAAATTAATCCTCACATCTACACGGCACTGCCTATAAGAACCAAACACTTAACATATTACTTTACAAAACTTATTTCTAACGATGATAAAATATCTGATTTACTACCTAGGTATACTCTAAATACTCCTATTTTAAAACACTGGCAAGTACTCATTTGGCGCTGAAATTACTGGAGCGACTAAGGGTTTTGAACTAAGTCCTAACATTGGTATATTTTCAATAACGTTCTCAGGCAGTTTATACAATACTTGCACAGTTACGGACTTCGGTTTGGGTTTCAAGCACTTGTACAAAGCCTTCCTTTTATATGTTACTACAATTACGATGCTGATCATAATTAAGCAACCTGGAACCCAAATCGCTGTTTGTTTGTAAATTATACGATGATTTTGAAGTTCTCTATATGAATTTAAACTCTCCTGCCATTGGTGAATTGAAATCCCGGCTGTAATGGCAGTAGTATCGATCGACTCTAACATTGCATCCATTTCAACCTAGTTTCCCACAATAGATTTTGGTAACTTTGTGTGGTTTGTCAGATAAACTATATCTGACCTTAAGGGAGGGATAACAAATTTAATTTTGGTAGTGTCTAAAATCGTTTCTGTATCTGAATGTGGTAGTAAAGTATAACCAGGGACCAGGGCCATGTGCATAACAAGTTTGTGGAATATTTATAATACCCATTTTGGTAATCAATTTACTTGTAACATTAAATTTAGATTTCTCAAATGGCTGACTTGGACAATTTAACGTTAACCGATCTGCTTGAACACTATAAACCCAAAAATTACTATTCTTATTTTTGTATAACCATGATGACGATGACGCTCTTATTACCTTGTTGCAGTATTCTTTTACTTCTTCCTCAATTATTCCTCTGAACAATGAATAGAGACATAACTTGCGCTTACCTTTCCAAATGTGTGACACAGGTGGACATATTTTAAAAATACCTAAGCTGCATTTCAGCTCGTCAATGGTTTGAAACTCCATATATATGACTGACGGTCCTGAGATACCGCAAAAAATGGATACTCTGGTTCTATGTGGGTAGTCACTTTATCGCTGACCTGATGAGGTAATGATGCTGTACAAAACAAAGTAATAAATATCCTTTGTCCAGTGATTCTGAATGTACATGGGTGCTGACATGGCGAAAACTGTTAAATAGAATAATTATTACTAAAACAAAAATTATTAATTAGCTTTAAGTGGTACTTTACTATTTTTCTTTAAATGTGTTTTGGCAAAACCTAGGGGAGTTCTGCTGCTCGCCCTCTTGATCGAGTATGGTGCTCGGGCAATGGGCATGCATAAACGGAAAAAATACCTAAGGAAAAAATACCTACATTAAAAATACCTAGGAAAAATACCTAAGACAAGAATGCCTAGAGGAAAAAATAACTACGGAAAAAATGGTGTGCGGAAAGTTCGTTCCCCACATTTCGTACCCGGAAACTTTGTTCCCGAGCAAGCTCAATTTGTCTCCTACATTACAGGGTGTTGAAAAATGAGTGCAGCGATCGGAATGCAGTTAGAAAAATGAAAGATATTTTAATTAATTAATTTATTATAATAAACCTATAAGAACTATATACAGTACGTCCCCGGCTTAAGTTTACAAGAGGGAATTAAATTTTATTTTTAGTTTTACATAAAAATTTTATGGGAATTATAATTCCTGCTTGGTTTGTAGAGAATTTTAAGAAAATATTCAGTTTTTCAAAAACAAGTCGGCCTTGAGAGTTAAGCAAAAACTATCTTCTTTTTAGGTAAACTACCCTTTTTGTTCATGATACGGCAAAATATTACTAAGAAAAGTTGTTCAGAATGAGAAATTATGGAACTATACAAAATATCAGAAAGATACTTAGAATAAACCGTCATTTTTAATAAATACAATTTATTTTGTTCTTATAAGTTTATTATAATAAATAAATTAATTAAATACCTTTAATTTTCTAACTGTATTCCGATCGCTGCACTCGTTTTCAACACCCTTTAATCTAGGAGACAAATTGAGCTCGCTCGGGAATGAAGTTTCCGGGTACGAGATGTGGGGAGACGAAATATCCCGGGAACGAAATGTGGGGAACGAAATGTGGGAAACAAACTTTTCGCATCCCGGAAAAAATACCGAAATCATTGTACGAAACTATAGCACTTAAATTATTACTAACAATTTCTATTGCTTTGTACCAAGAATATATATATATTTTAAGCCCTTTCGGGATCTTTGCCCACATAGCCACTTAATTATCTTCTCGTATCAATTGAATTCAACATTTTTTTTTAAGCTAACTATATTTTTATTTTTGAACTCTCAGTAAACTGCATAAGGATCTTATAGACTTCAAAACTGTTACTGGATAACAAGGTCATGATATCGATTGGCATAGGGGTCTAAATACCTAACAGTTTGTTGTAAAGAGCTGTGCGTTCTGCCGTATAATTAGGACTTGCAAAGATTAAATGATTTAAATCCGCTATCACTTGATCGCAACTGCAGTAGGGATTGTCTATCATGTTCATTCTGTGAAGATGAGCTGGATAAGTTCCATGGCCTAACTTTATTCTACAAATCGTAGTGTAGGAGTATCTAGATACGATTTTATTATTCCACCATGGCTTATCATTAATGGTTGGATGTATGAATCCATATTGTGTTGGGTGCCAGGCAATATAATTTCTCCAATGCTCATTCCACTGAACATTTAGAATGTCCTGCTTTATTTTTACTGATGCGTCTTCAGCGGTAATTTTTTCTTGAATTAAATACCCTTCATTTTCCGCCCTCTTAGCGAACCTATCGACTATTTCATTATTTAGTATATTAGCATGCCCTTTCACCCAGTAAAGTCTTACTTCGATATTGCTCCCCTTAAGTATGTTTATTAATTTTTTTATCCTTAAGATCACTACGTTGTCCTTTAAAACATGCTCATTTTTTTGTAAAGCCATTAGAACGCTTTGAGAGTCGGTCATTATTACCAAGTCCGCTCCCGCATCTTCTTGGTGATGCTCCAAGGCTTTAAGAATTGCTAAAGCCTCCGCTGTGAAAATAGAGGTTTGGTGAGGCAACCTAAACATTTTATGTTCTATGGTGATGGTATTATAAACCGCGCACCCACATCCATCTACTGTCTTGGAACCATCGGTAAAAACTAATGATCCCTTTATCTTAGATCGCTCAGCCCGATACAACTGGTCGTCGATTACAGGGTTCCCTGTGTAATTGGGGAAAGTAATGTTAATATTACTATTGTAAGAAAAGTAATCTAAATCATCGAGCGCATTCCCTAAAGTATCAATGTTAAATCTTTGACTATATCTTTGCGCCACCGCTAATATGGGGGATTTTTTAGACGCCCAGTAGTCTGCAGTTATATCCAACTTCGCCAAGTATGTAATTTTGTTAATAAGGAAAGAAAAATGAAGGTTACCAAATTTCATTAAACATTTTGCAGCGATAAAGCGTCTTCTAAGAGAAAGGGGAGGCTCGTGTGTTTCTACGCGGATTGCTTCTGATGGTGAGGTTTGCATTGCACCTGTACATATTCTCAATGCTTTGTTTTGTATGGTATTTACTTTTTTAAGAACTGATTTGCAGGCAAAGTCGTATAAAATACATTCGTAATCAATTAAGGATGTAACGTGACTTTTATAGATATTACGCATTGCAATATTGTCGGCGCCCCATTTAACTTTTGTCATCATTCTCATAAAATTCAAACTTTTTTCACACCTAGCAACTAAATTGTCAATGTGCGCTTTCCAGTTTAATTTATTATCTAAGGTTACTCCTAAATATTTAAAGGCTGTCTTCATTGGTAAGTTGATATTAGCGAGGGATATTGAATCCACCGGTATATTTCTATGGCGTGAGAAGAACATTGCTGCTGTTTTGTTAGTCGCCAATTTAAGACCGTTATCATTTAGCCAGTGAACTACTTCGTGCATGGTTTCGTTCATTTTTAATATAAGCGATTCCAAATTTTGATCTTCCAACCAAAAACAAATATCATCCGCATACTGGCAAATGTTTACCTCTTTACCCACGATACACAAACACGTAGTTTTTCTGAGTCCTTTGTTATGTCCTGCGCTTGTTAGATGATGATTAGATGCTAATTTTGAATAGATTTAACATGATACTATGAAAATTGCACATTTAAATGTTTATTCATTGACAAGGAACTTCAATTTGTTTAAAAACCATATTCTTGATTACAACTATGGCGTCGCAGCAGTGTCAGAAACTTGGTTGAGCAGTTGGATTTCAGATGAAACGTATCTATTCCAGGATATGATTTCATTAGAAAAGATCGTAAAAGTCGTGGTGGAGATTATTGAAACCGATTCTAATATTGAGCAACTTTGGATTACCCTAAATTCAAATAACAGTAGTTTTGCTTTTGGTGTAATTTATCGTCAGCCTAAATCAAATTTATTGCATTTTCTTGATAATTTTGAAAGCAGTTTGTCTTCGGTGTTACTTGTTGTTCTTTGTTAGACTGCGAAAGTCCAGGATCCGCTTATTTACAATCATATCTGAACGGCCTTGGGTTTGAACAGCTTCTGGAGACTCCTACACGTCCTATCACATCCAGTATATTCTCTCTTTTAGATTTGAACATTAGAAATGTTCCCGCCTTAATTGATTAAATCGAAACAATAAGCATGCATGAGATTTCTGACCACGAACTAGTGCAATGTATCGTCAATATTGTTAGTGCAAAGGTCAACCATGTGATCAGAACCTATAGAAATTTTAGGAACATATGAAACCTTATCAGGTATCCCTCAAGGTTCTATTTTAGGGCCTTTACTCTTTTTATTATTCATAAATGATCTTTCGGAGGTCGTAACCGCATCGGAGTATGCTTTATTTGCCGATGATTTTACAATGTGGCGCGTGATTGACTTGAAATCTTCTTATATAATATCCAAATTAAACAAATTGAAAGAATTAAAATTTCATAAGATATTTAGATTTTAAAATGAGTGGTCTTTACTCAAATGTTAAGCCTTATCGTGAAGTACCCAGCACTTACGACTTAATGCATTAGAGGAACGATGACAATTATCGGCTCTTACTTTCTTGTATCAAATATTACATTATAAGGTCAATTCATGTGATAAATGTTTAAGCAAAATAAACCTTCTGGTCCCTAAGCTGGCATCCAGGTATAAAATTTTATTTTATATGCCAACGGCTAGAACAAGTGTAGTTGTCAGTTCATTTCTTTATAGAATGTTTACTACCTATAATAGAATATCAATGTCTGTGGATATATTTTAACCGGTTTTAGTTTAGTTTAAATATAAATGTAAGATTGCGTTGTGTGGAATATGACTGGGTTCCCGGTACGGTGATCGCTCCAAATGTAAGTGTTTATTATATTTAATTTATTTTAATGTAAGAATGGTTTATTACAACTTATTGTTTTATTTCTAATGTTTATTGGTGCGCTTTGCTGTGTGACTTTATGTTATAATACATGTTAATATCCTGTAACCTGTAATTGGCTCTATGCTGTTGGTTGAAGTTAATGTAAATAAATAAGGGTATTTTTATATTTTGACATTGTTTACCTATAGTTACATATTTTCTTATTATTTGTATTAAGAAAACATTGTGTCCTTAAATATTTTTAGCTTCGTCGGTATTGTTAAAGACTATTTACCAAATTAATTTGAGTATTGCTAAGAGCTGCATTACCGCATTCATCACAGTTACAGATAGATACTAACGATCTCAGTGAGGTAATATCTATTACCGCACTCTTTTATTAAACAAAGAATACATTGAAGCACAATTTATTGATAAAGATAAAACATTGAACAATACACGTTTGTTTATGGCACTAATGCTCGTAATTTTAATTTTAATATTCCGTCCTCCGATACGATGGATAGAAAGTTGAATTTTGTCGTCAAAAGAATGAGTAGCTAGACAAACTGGGAATTTTCCTAGTCAAACGAAGAAGATGATTTTAAGGTGGCAAATTTGTATGTTATTTGGCCATAAGAATATACAACGGCTAAAATCAAAATGCAGATAACGCATTTCGATCAAATCTGTGAGAACATTACTTCAGCATTTACCTTTAATATATTATAACTTATGGTCAAAAGCACTTATAGATAAATTTGCAAAAAATACATTAAACAGAGCTGCAGGACCGCCCAGATTATCATTCATTTTAATGAAAACAGTTAAGACACCATTCCGTAATTACAATATGTGATTTCTGGGGTGGTGATTACACGTAAATAATAGTTGTTTATCCTCATTTTTAACAGAATTAATCGTTGTTTATTAATCTCTATTCCCCCAATGTAATTTATAGTTCGCACAAAGTAGTATAGATGGAGACAGTATGACAAATTTGTTTTGACTGGAAAGCAAAATGTGGCTTTTGAAAGTGTCGTACTACGCAAGTTTGTCCGATTTTAAATTCATACTTTATTTCCTTGGTGGCAACTGACAGAAATCGATATTTCATACTTGAGAACTGATCTCTTGTTCTCGTTGATTAATTAATATCATAAATATTGGTCGAAAGTTACGGAACGGTAATTATTTTGATTAAGTACTTCTACACAAGATGCCGAAAAGACATTTTATGTACGAGGCACATACAATATTTTTTGTACGACAGGTTAAAACCATAAAAATAATACAAAGTTTTACACAGATATTCAGATAACGGGCATTGAGATACTGAGCGATGCAGAATAGTATATTATGATACTGCTCTATAAGTACGCTTTTAAAGCACATGCGACGAGTTTAAGAGCACGACGCGAAGCGGAGTGCTTTTCACGGTTATTAGAGATACGGTTGCCTTGTAACTTGACCAGAAGTGGGGGAGAAACGTCACTTGCTCTCCGAGACGAGTATGCTCTGCAGCTAACCAAGCGCAAACGAGTTTCTCAAAGTTAAAAGTGTACGCATTTGCATTATTGCGTTTGTTTTGTCTTCTGATTATCTGTGCGCTCCACTAGTGATTATTGTTTCTATTTTATTCGTAAAGTTTCTACTTTTATAACAGCTGCAAGACAGAGGTAAGAACCAATGTACTTTTCTTTAGGTGCGTTTAAAATTATGATTTTATTTAAAGATGACAGGAACAACTTGTAGCGTTTCAATCTGCAAAAGTGATGCAGAAAAAGCAAAAAAACCAAAGAACAAATTTGGTTTTTCTCTTTTCCAAAAGATGGTTTGCTAAGGAAAGAATGGGTTCGACCATGTTACCAAAAAGGCAAGTTTGACCCATTAAATAAACGAATTTGCAGCAAACATTTTCATTCGGACCAATACGGGGATGGTGTACAAGCTAAATTAATGAACATATTACCAAAAAAGTTGAAAGAGACAGGTAATACTTTTTCAATAAGTAAATATGTTATGTTAAGGAGATTAAAACTAATTTAATTGCAGCTAAACCTTCGTTGTATTTATTACCACTGTCTGAAAACGAGGTAAGAGATAGAAGTAGAAGGCTGAAAAAAGGAACAGAAAGCGATGGTGCAAGAACTTTTATCCTCTGAAGCAGAAGCAGTCGACCCATCAAATATAATACCAACACCAGTACAGAGAGTCCATATGCTATATTAGAAAAAAGATATATCGCAATTAGATATGAAAATAAACTTTTAAAAAATAAAATTTCTCAGAATGAAAGCAATTTAGATCTTCTGAAAGAAAGAAAATGCAAGTTTACAGAAAATAGTTGATAAAATTAGGAGTGATTCAGAGCTTAAAATTATAGAACTTTTGGCAGATTATCTAATACCCAATCAGCTAGACATTGTGTTAAAGAAAAGAACAAAAGCAAGATGGACAGCTGACGAATTGTCCAAAGCATTCACAGTAAGGTATTTCAGTAAGCGTGCCTACATTTATTTACGACAAAAATTGAAGTTTCCCTGCCTGGTATTTCCACTCTACAACGTTGGGCAGCTAACATAGATTTACGAAATATTGAGTGAAATGTAACTCCCTGTCGGCACCTTTAATCTGGGAAAGCCTCGGTCTATGGTTTTGACAGCGGCGGCCATAGCATCGGAACGAAAGCCAGGGCCCGATTAAGGTAAAAGACAGAAGCGTACTCAATAATTTTAATGTCAATCTTTTGAAATTGAGCAATTTTGTTAATGTAATCAATCTTCACGTTTTTTTCCGGCATATTGCACATATGTTAGTTGGGGAAAGAAAACATACCAACGTAACCTCTGCTTAAAAAGGTAGATACGCATTTTGGTATGCAAATGTCGATATTCCATTCATTTATTAGAGATTATTTTTCAATGAAACCAAATTTAGAAAATAATACATTTATTGGTGTTTTCATATGATTAATTTACGGTTAGAGGCGGATATCTTAAAATTTGTATTAATGTACTTAAGAGTATAAAAAAGTCTAACTCTACTCTACAACATTTTTACATAAGAGTAAGGAAAATGTTTAAATAGATGCTTAAACTGTAGTTTTATACAATGTAATGAATTCTTCTATACAGTTATCGCGTAGAATTACATTTTCAAAATTATCTTGAAATAATTTGTCCATCGAAGCTATATAAAATACAAATGTGTCGTCTGACATTCTCAAATTGCCAAATGTATCCATATTGGAATTTTCATATGCCTTGAAATAACAGAATAGCGAAGAATCATCCAGTTTTGCATGTTTTTTTTTGCAAACAAGCGGAATGTCCGCAATTTTTAATAGGATTTTGGCGTTGTCCTCCTCGCAGTTCTCTGTTCCAGAATGCATCAAGTTTGTGCATAGAAGTTTCTTAAATGCCCTTTGAAATTGCACAAGACTGTTTTTCAAAATTAAAGGATCAAACTCTAGCTCTTTTAACCCCTAATGTCGTCTATCGGATAAACTGTAGTGGTTGTACTTCTACGTACATTGGTCAAACTTCTCAAAGGTTGAAATCGCGAATTACTCAGCATAAAAGCGACCCTCGTCTTAAATCCAAGGCTTGCGCTCTTGCTGGACATGTCAACAGCACTGGTCATTGGATGGATTTTGAAAATGCAAAAATCATTACCACTGAATCCAATTCTAATCACCGCACTTTCATCGAAATGTGCCACATTTTTGGTACTAATATCACCTTAAATACAAATACTGACATTGACCATCTGAGTGTCTCCTACCACCTTCTGCTAGCCATGTCCAAGTCCAATAATGATTTCTCTTTAGAATTTCTCCAACCGATGCAGCCCAAGGGGTAGATACTTTTATCTTATCATATTTTCCTTTTACTCCCCCAATTCTAATTACATCTAAGTACTTTCCATTGTATTTTCCCAAATTAATATGAATTTCGTAATAATTTCTATCTAGAAAGAACTTATCATCCCTCTGCCCTCGGTAGACTATTTCTTTAATAATAATTTTCTAATAAACTCATTACGTTTCCACAGAAATTTAGTTATATTTATATCTTTTTAGGGTCTCGTTTTCCCCATATTTTCTCAGGTTTGCTTTTCCCCTGATAAACCTACAATTTAGGGTCTCAGTTAGAAGTATTTTTTGTAGCTCATCCCCATTTAGAACCCTCAGACATAACCCTTGTCGTTAATTTTTTGACTAGTCTGGTATTAGATTGCATTGCACAAGCTAATTGGTCATTTCCATTTTGAACGTCCCTTGTAATATGTGGACGCCCTGCGCTCCGCGCATGCGTGGCTTAAACAACCTTCAAACACCTGTCGCTGCCTGCTTAGAAATAATTTTCAATACCACGATTTTTATCAAACTGACGGCCATTTTGGTCAAAAAGCTCATAAAATTATTGTAAATCTCGTCAACTATGAGGTTTAGCGAAAACTTTATCTTATACAAAATTAATCTATATTTAATTTAAAATAAAAATGGTCTTCTGCATTTTTGACTTTTAGACAAGAGTTAGGGAGATATTGAGGGGGCAATAATGTCATTATTTTCCAGTTAGCTTGGGATTCATCGTAATCACTTGAAAATGAGTATGTTTCGTTACTTTTTTAAAATTTTGTTCAATGTGCACTAAATGCACACAAAGAAAACAATTTTTAACAGTTTTTAATGAAATGCATTCATTACAAGGTGCGAAAATTAATCCAAATTAAAACTTCTTCCAGTTTTTAATAATTATTATTATAATCAAGATCCCTGTTACCATTTGGTGTAGGGAGTTACAATATTTTCTTAACTTAATCTTAATCTATAATCTAAATAAATTGAATTCTTATCTTACACTACTTGAGTTTCACTGTACACTATATACAAATTTTCGCCACTCTTTTCTCACTTGAGCTATTCCCTTTGCTTCCTGCCATGTTTTGCCCCTTGCCTCCAGTATCTTCCCCATCATCTTGTCCCACGTCTCCTGTGGCCTTCCTCTGCTTCGTCTCCCTGTGGTCTTAGCTTCCCATATTTGTTTTACCATTCTGCTTTCTTCCATTCTCTGGATGTGTCCCCACCAGCTGAGTTGTCGGTTTTCTATGAATACTGTCACTGGGGTTATTTCGAGCTCGTCTCTGATTTGTGTACTTCTTATCCTATCTTTGAGTGTTACACCTTTGACTCTTCTCAAGAATTTCATTTCTACTGCTTCCACTTTTCTCTTCATCCTTTTTGACATTACCCAGGATTCGGATCCGTATGTCAATATTGGCCTGAATACTGTTTTAAATACACTCAATTTTGTTCCTTGTGACACTTCCCTCTTGCTTATAAAGGACTTGTTCATCGCTTGGAATAGTTTGTTTGTTTTCTCTATTCTTTCTGTTATGTCTACTTCTTGTTTGCCTTGTTCATCTATTGTCACTCCCAGATAGTTGTATTTTTGTGTTTGTTCTATGCGTCTGCCATTTATGTTTATTTCTGTGCTGTGTCCTTCTTTGTTTACCACCAGTATTTTTGTTTTCTCCGTGTTTAATTCCATCTTGTTTTCTAGCAGTATCTTATTCCATACGATTAGGTTTCTCTGTAGGTTTTCTTCGCTTTCTGTTATAATTACCACGTCGTCTGCAAACGCGCACTCTGATATATATATTGGTTGTAAGTTTCGATATCCTATATGCATTCTCTTGGATTCTAGTTGACATTTCCTTATTATTTCATCCATAAAGAGATTAAATAGAATTGGGCTCATCACCCCTCCCTGTCTCAGTCCTTTCCTCGTTATGAATTCCTTGGAGCTGTTGTTGTTGCTTATGACGTTATTTCTAGTGTTGTTATACAAGCTTTTAATCACTCTTCTCAGCTTTGGATTTACTCCCCTGTTCTTTAAGCTTTCCCATACTTTTCTTCTTGGAACTTTGTCGAAAGCCTTTTTTAGATCTAGAAATGCTAGGAATGTCTTCTTGTTGTATTGTAGTCTTTTGGCTATTATATCTTTTATGGTAAATATGTGGTCTTGTGTACTTCTTCCTATGCGGAAACCACTCTGCGCCTCATCCAGTGTCTGTTCTGTTATGCTTCTCAGTTTCGTTTCTATTATCCGCTCGTATACTTTGAGTGGGATACTTAATAATGTTATGCCCCTGTAGTTATCACACTGTTTGTTGTCACCTTTTTTGTGGATGGGTACTATTTGTCCTATTTCCCAGTCTTGCGGTATTTTTTCCTCATTCCATGCTTTGTTGTATATTTCCAATAGCCATTTCTTTCCTTCTTCACCCATTTCCTTGACCATTTCCGGTGTGACCTTATCGCAGCCCGGGGCTTTCCCATTCTTCAACTTTTTTATGGCCTCTTCCATCTCTTCTCTAGTAATCTGCTTCTCGTCTTCTTGCTGCTCACCTCTGTTGTTTTGTTCTTCGTTTTCCGTATTTGTACTGTCTTCTTCCAGACCTGCTTCCAGCAGTTCTTCAAAGTACTCCTTCCATCTATCCATGGTTTCCGAATTGGTTTTAGTTATCTCTTCTTGTTTATTCTTTACTCTTGTTACTCTTTTTGCTTTTCCTTTTCTTAGTGTTTTTAGTACTTTGTAGAAAAGTTTTTGGTTTTGTCTGCTATCTTCCTCCATCTTCCTTCCGAATTCCTGCCATGCTTTCTCCTTTCCTTCCCTTACCATATTCTTCACTTTTATTCTTTGTTCTTTGTATCTGTTATATTTATTTTCTGTTCTGTTCGCCAAGTATTCTCTCCATGTTTTTTTCTTTAGTTGTATCTGTGTTTTTATTTCTTCGTTCCACCAGTTCGTTCTTTTGTGTTGTTCGTTTCTTTGTTTAGTAGCTCCACATGTTTTTCTCGCTGCCTGTATAATTATTCCTTTGAGTTTCTGCCATGTTTGTTCCGCTGTCATATGTTTTATGTTTGTCGTTTCCTCTAATATTAATCTATTCACCAATTGGGCGTACTGACTTGCCACTTCTTTTTCTCTCAGTTTGTATGTTTTTAATGCTTCTTGGTTTTCGTTTCGTTCTTCTTGATCTTCTATGTTATCAGTCCTCGGTTTTTTGACTTTTGCCTCTACTAAGAAATGGTCGCTGTATATTTCTGCCCCTCTTTTAACTCTCACATCTTTAATAAGTTTCATGTTTTGCTTCTCTACTAGCACGTAGTCTATTATAGAATTTTCCCCTGTCGTTGGCGTTTGTCTGGTGTATTTGTGGATATCTCTGTGTTCGTAGAACGTATTTAACACTATAAGGTTGTATATTGTGCAGAAGTCTATTAGTCTTTCCCCGTTATTATTCCTTTTGTTTTCTCCGTGCTTGCCTATTACTTTCTCCGCCCCATTTTTCCTTTTCCCTACTCTTCCATTGAAATCTCCCGCTATATATAGTTCTCCTTTGCTGCTGTCTGTTGCCCTTCCCAAATCTTCCCAGAATTTATCCTTTGCTGCTTTTGTGTCGTCCTCATTGGGTCCGTAGACCCCTATTACCGTTATTTTCTCTTCTTTGCTAAGCGTAATATCTATCGTTAATATTCTTTCCGACCAGCCCCTCCAGTTATCGACTTTATTTACTAACTCTTTTTTGAGCATGCAACCTATTCCTGCTGCTGCTCTTTCGTTTTCTGGTACTCCGCTGTAGAATATCACATTCCCGTCCTGCAGGTCTATTTCCCCTTTCCCTTTTTTCTTGGTCTCTGGTAAGAGTAGTATGTCTAGTTTCGCCCGTTTGAATTCGCAGTTTATTTCTTGTTCCTTGCCTCTTAGACTTCTTGTATTCCATGTTCCTATTTTCCATATTTTGTTGTTCCGACATTTGTTTTTGTCTCTTTCCCCTTGCTTGTAATGTTTTAAATCCTGTCCATGTTCATTGCCAGTTCCGCCACCATCTTCTCCCAACACATCTTTTCTTAGTAGTTTTTTCGCGTTGTACGTGTTATTTTTCTTATCTGTTCTTCAAAACTGTCGCTCTCCGGGGACCTGTCCGCTACTGTTCTTTTTTGTGCGTTGCTTCCACTGCTTGTCTCTTTTTCTGGTTCATCCTCTCTTTTTACATCACTTGTCTTATATGCTACGCCATTGACTATCAGTGTGTTGTATTTTATAAAGGCCTTGTGTCCCTTGCTACGCGCTTCCTTCATGTATGGTATCAGTGTTTTCCTGTCCTCTTGTACTTCCTTGCTGAAATCTTCGTCTATCCATATGTCTGTTCCTTTGAGTTTTCTAGCGTTTTGTAGCATTGCATACTTCGTAGCTTCTTTATTTAGTTTCACGAATATGGGTCTTATCTTGCCGTTTGTGAATCTCCCCATTCTTCTTATTTGGTCGATGTCTTCTTTCGTATCTATGTTCGCGCCAATTTTCTGCATTATTGTAGCTATTTTTTCCTTCGTCTCGTCATCATTTTCCTTTTCCTCGTCTATTACTCCTTTTATTATGACATTCTTCTTTCTAATCTCTCTTTCTAGCATGTCTATTCTTGCTTCTTGTTTTGCTACTATTTTCCTTAAAGAATCGTTTTCGCCTTTTATTTGTTTCATCTCTAACACTATCATATCTAGTTTCTCGTTCATATTTTTCATGTTCTCGTCTATTCGTTTGAGCATTCCCTCCAGTTTGTCGCTCATTTTTACTTGTGCTTTTGATGTCCTCCGTTAGTGCCTCACTTTCGTATGGTATCGGCCTATGCGATTTTGTGCGCTTATACCACCCACTAGGCAGCTCTACGTACGATGTGTTTTTAATAAGAGCAATATAATTACAGCAAATAAAAGTTATAAAATTTAAGTTAATCTTATACATATTGTTGTAACTAATTACTAATTGCATTACAATAAGTGTTCGAAATGTTCACCATTATTCTCTAGACACAATCTCACACGCTTTTTAACATTGTCAAAAACGTTTATTAGAATCTCTGGGGTAATGTTGTTAGTTTTGTATTGTATAGCTTCCTTTAATTGATCAATATTTTGAGGACGATTCCTGTAAATGCGGTTTATTGTCATTGTTTATATTCTCATTGAACCAATGGCTATATTGGGTACGTTGTTGAAAGTCGTGTGGAAATAGTTCTTGCACTACCGATACCTTTTACGAACGCAAATGCAAATTTTTCTTTAATGCCTTATGACAAGTTCCGTAAGCGAGACCTACAAATCATAATTATCTCGATTTGCATGTATGTAACACATAAGATTTTGATCGTACCTGTTATATAATGTCTGCGATTCACAAAGGTATCATAATCTAAATTGGCATCTGGGAATGCTTCCTGAAACTGTTGAATGCATGACTGTAAGGAATACGTCCAAGAACCATCTGCATTTTGGGTGCCACTTCGGAAATGGGCCATCAAAATAAACGCGTCTTGCTACTGAGTAAACGGCATCGTTTAACCTAAAACGTTCAGTTCTGTATTACAAATGCGTTGTGTCGTTACTGTCAACATACCTTAGCAAGCTTCCAAATTTATAATTAGCTCGGACTAGCACTTTCTTTTATAATTAACACACTGACAACAAACGAAATCAAGACAACCAAGTACACAAACGTCAATGAATATTACAAGTGTTGTTTACGAATTCGCTCAGGTGTTTCAGTGCTGCCACTAGTGGAAACAAAATTATATTGGCGCTAAATTCAAAAATGTGATCACGTGGTTTGAAATCATTGTTGATGTCCCTGTAGCTCGTCACTCCACAGGCTAAGAAAGCGACAACAGGAGTTTTTCTACTGAGGAAACACCGCTAATTACGATGGTATCACATGTCGGTATAAACCTACTCAGTCCCATGAAAATAATTATTAATTCTCTTGTCCTCCCTACTAACAGCTAAGGCTAACGGTTTGGCGGGAAAGGAACACGTCAATGCACCTGAACTTAGCTGCACACCAAAACAGCTGGTCTGTTGATCCATATACCGTCTGTTCTATAAAAAAGGCCCCGCTTTCTAGCTACTTTATTATTTATTTTAGACCCAATATACCTTATATCAAATCAAATGGCACATAAAAACCTACATTTTAACACTATCAAAAAAATTTTATCTTCAATTGTTTCAGAGTGGTGACGTCACATGCATTTTTTTTAAATGACACTGTATATATTTTTTTACATTTTCTGGTAGAAGTTTTTTTTTCTCTTTTCAACATATATATATATATATATATTACTTACTATATTGCTAGCGGCTATGAGTTGGGGGGTCACGAGGGAAGTGAGACAGACAACCAACTCTACAACGTATATGGTGAGCTGTGCGCAAGCGCGTCGGCGTCGTCCGCGCGGTGGGTAAATGGTCAAGTCATAGAACTGGATACTCTACGAGTAACTGGAACGGCCTTGCTCGGTATAAACCAATGCACGTTTGTGAAGGGGACCTGGACACTACGCCGACTGGACACAACGTCGACCGTGGACACTACGCCGACCGTGGACACTACGCCGACCGTTGGCCGTGGACACTACGCCGACCCTGGACACTACGCCGACCGTCCTCTGTGGACACTACGCCGACCTTGGACACAACGCCGACCGTCCTTTTTGGACACTACGCCGACCGTGGACACAACGCCGACTATTAAAATTAAAATTAATAGCAAATGCAACACTGTAGTGGACACTACGCCGACCGTTCCCTTTGGACACTACGCCGACCGTGGACACAACGCCGACCGTTCCCTTTGGACACTACGCCGACCATGGACATAACGCCGACCGTTCCCTTTGGACACTACGCCGACCATGGACACAACGCCGACCGTTCCCTTTGGACACTACGCCGACCGTTGACATAACGCCGACTCATCCTCCTAGAATAAACGTTCGTAATAGGTCTCAGTGTGCATATTTCTTTACGTCGGCGGCGATACAATTTTCCTTACTAGGAATACACTATTTTTTCTACTCCCGCATGTAAATATTCTATTTTCTTCACAATTCACAGAATGGATAAGTGTGCAATTGTAACGGGTGTTCATAAACAGTCGTCATCCCAGTTGCTTTGAAAAACAAAATGTTATGTCTTTGATTAATTCGTGCAACACAATGAAACGTCATTGAGTACTGTCATAGCGCATTTTTCCTCAATTTTAATAGACATACGTTTCTGAAGTCAAAACCTACTGGGATGACGACTGTTTATGAACACCCGTTAGTTAACTGAACGAATATGATTTCATATCCACATACGGGTGGATATGAAATACACCAATCACAAACCACGTCAGTCGTAATTACCTAGGCAACTTTCATTTATTGTTTGTTTTGTTATGGGCACGCCCTGCGGAAATGTGTGTGGCACACGTGATTTTGTTGTAAGATATCTTATTAACGTTGAATAAATTTTTCTTTAATTTTCCAGTTTGTACTTTCTTTTACAATAAAGGAAGTATTGGATTCACCCCAAAAATTCGAAATTGAGTTTTCTACAGATCTTCAAGTTTTAGAGTCCCCTGAACCCAAGAAACATATTTTTTTCATTGGTCTGTCTGTGTGTGTGTCTGTCTGTATGTATCTGTTGTCTGTGTGTGTGTGTCTGTCTGCCTGTGAACAGAATATCTCAAAAACGAAACGAGGTATGGCGTTGAAACTTCATATATAAGTTTTGTGTACTATGTAGATGCGACAGCAAGCTCTTGTAATTTTTCAGTTTTTTTTTCAAAAACGACTTTAACGATTTTTTTCAAATTTCACATTTTTATTACATTTTTAATGTGTATTGATGTGAGATAGTTGATTTTTCAATTGAATACTTCTAAAATGGGATTCTTTTGTTTTTTCCCATTTTTTTTATTAACTCCTATATTAAATAGAACACCCGGTATATTATTAAATTTTTGAACTCATCTTAAAATTCTAGAGAAAATTTGTCTCTCCAACTGACGATCTATTTTGTATCGTTTTTGTAGAATTTGTAACTTTTGAAAATTTTTGACAAATTCTTAAAAATTTAAAATCAAATTTTTGGCTAATTATGAGATTACTATAAAAGGAAGTTGTGTGCGTGTATCACACCAGATTTTTTTCCATTGATAGGTCGTAGAAAAAATACACTGTACAACTCGAGTGGAATGTGCACTCTCGTTGTACAAACTACTAATAAATAGCACTGTAATACTACCAAAAGTATAGCGTTTGGCTGTTTCAGATACAGTTATGCCTTGACAATGTCGTCAAAAAGAGCTACTAAATTCAAGAAAATCAAAGAAAATTTTACCGCAGTACCGGTATATTTAGACAAACTCAAATAGCTTTAGAACGGTCACAACGTCATATAGTAAAATATCAGGTATGGAGTATTAGATACAAGTTTAAACAAGATGATTTTTCCCACCCTTAGATATGACAGACAGCGTACCTCGAGGGCAGGCGCAAGCTTCAAATATCTGTGATGTTAACACCCTATTCACGACCTTTTAAGGAATTAGCATAAATCATCGTAGAGGGGAATACTTTGAAGTCCCAGGTACGGATGCATATGTGATGATAGACTTTCAATTTTCAGACAAATCGGCCTACTTTGATTTTTTTAATTTTTTTGGATTTTTATATCAACATACCTTTTATCGTAGCTGTAGGAGGCACTGGATTATTTTTTTAACATCTTAGTTCATGAACTAGTTAGAATGCCTCCTACAGCCACGATAAAAAGTATGTTGGTATAAAAAATCAAAATTTTTTTTAAAAAACAAAGTAGGCCGATTTGTCTGAAAATTTGAAGTCTGCCATTAATTTTAATTCTAAACAACTTTTCCTAATACTTTTTTGGTACGTCTTCTAATAAAGGTAGTTTACTCTTGGACATTTTTAAAAATCGATTCTAAAAACACCCTGTATATTAATTAATTTGATTGATTTTCTCAAAATATTGGTTTGAGAACAAGCAAGAGCAATACCTAGAATATTAACATCTAACGCGAATTCTTTTTGTCAGTTATACCTTATGTGGACTCAATCCGCGGACACACTGTATATAATTCTGCTGTACGTGTGTATGTGACTGAACTCCTCCTAAACGGCTAGACCGATTTTGATGAAATTTTGTGTGTGTGTTTGAGTGGGTCCCTGGATGGTTTAGATTCACAATTGCATCCGGTAAGTGGCACTGCGGCGCTGCAATCGAGTTCTAGGATTTTTTTTAAAATTTTTTGACGAATAGTTTTTTAATTTTTTTTAAGATTTCTCCCATATCAGAACATATAACCCCAAAATTTCACACCCCTCCCACCACCCCCAATATTTTTTAAAATAAAAAAAATCGAAAATTCGAATATCGAAAAAACGTTTCCTGAACCAGGTAATAGCAAGCAGAGGACAGGACAACGTCTGTCGAGTCCGCTAGTTTATTATAATTTTTTGGTAGCAAACCTATGCAGGACCTTAAACAAAATCGATTATTATAGAAAATGGCGGCAGTTATTGAAATAATTTTGGATTAAACTATATCTCTTAACGATTCTAAATCAGAAAATTTACTCAAACTTAAAATTTTACCAATTGGGCCGATTTCAGAGTTTAAAAAAAATACCATAAGACATCGGTTATTTACATTGATACATCTCAAATTTGAGCTTGCTATAATCCAAAAATAAATTCATCTTTACTCAAAATTCTTTATTTATTGTGTTACATAATTATACAGTGCGAGTATAAAGTCTAGACTCTAGAGCTATCGAAATAGAACTTTTATCAAATGTTTTTGAAAAAAATCCTCGAACACGTCAATTTTTATTTTAAAAAATACATATTTTACTGCAATTGTCACTTTTAGATTGTCTTTTGTTTTTGAGTTATGCTTATGACGTTAGCGATACTTTTTTTTTAATGGAAACCCTAAATTTTTATGATGAATTCGGACAGAGCATAAAATTCTAAGACCAACTACGCCAAAAAAAGCATGTTACTGTATTATTTTGAAATTTTCGAGTAGTATTCAAGTATTAAAACAAAAATCGAATAAAGATCAAGTAGCCATGAAACAATGAGTTAGCCCTAAAATTATGACAGTTCTTCATAGTTTGTTTATCTGTTTTTGTAGTGTGCTCCTTATTAAATAACTAGGTAATGTGCGATATTTGAGTGAACAAGAACGAATTGAAATTTTAGTATTGAGGGGATGTGGTAACCGTACGATGTTCTCGAAAATTGCACAAGACAGTATCATACTTTTTTTTAGCGTATTTGGTTGTAGAATTTCATGTTCTGTCCAAATTCATCATAAAAATTTAGGGTTTCCATTTAAAAACAGTATCGCTAACGTCATAACTCAAAAACAAAACACAATCTAAAAGTGACAATTACAGTAAAATATGTATTTTTTTAAATAAAAATTGGCGTGTTCGAGGATTTCTTTCAAAAACATTTGATAAAAGTCCTATTTCAATAGTTCCAGACTTTACACTCGCACTGTATAATATGTTTCATAATGGCTGAAACATAGGTATATAGGTGGGGCCATAATTATATGTACCGTTTGTCTCAAAATTCATAGAACGTAGGGATTCTATTATGGTAATTTAAAGGATTGATCGACTACGGCTGTGCCCGTGTTATTAAATGTAAAATGCAGAAGGGCACAATTGTTTCGCGAACGCAACACAGGATGCGAACATGCATTTCGCAGTCGGCGGCCGTTAAATCAAAGGTCAAAACTAGGGTCCCTAGATTTGTGTAACTATTTTTGTTTTATTTGGGAAATGTGGGACCTCAGCGACAATCTCGAGGACGCTAAACGATTTCGCGGACATGGTGCACACAATATTTTGTGGTCAAGAGTAAACATTTACGTAATTGCAAATTTTATTGCTTTTAAAAAATGATTAAAGTTTAATTCATTTAAATAGGTAGGCGGGTGTCATGTGAAAGCGTTTCCATGGAAATGAAATAAATAAAACAAACAATATAATCGGAAACGTTAAGATTGATCAAATGTGATCAAATCTATTCAATAAAGAAATAACTCCGGGTTCGAATGTTTTCAAGAAAGAGAATAAAAAATGAAATGCTGTAAGTGAAAGAGAGAGAGAGAATGATTATTCATGCAAATATCCATTTCGATTAATCCATCTTGTGTGCTTCCAAATGAAACAAAAATAATTACACAAATCTAGGGACCCTAGTTTTGACGTTTGGTTTAACGGCCGGCGGCTTCGAAATGAATTTTTTCGAAAACTGTCATCAAATGTTGACATTTTCGTTAAATTCTCAGTAAGCAAAGTGATTATTTTTTGTCACTTAACTGCGAAATACTTTTATGTTCTAGAATGCAAAATTCTTTAGCTTTCTAGAACGTAATAGAAATGTCAACAAATTTGTCATTTTTTAGGAACTTATTTGTGATTTTAATAATTAAGTAATCTACATTAGTTTTTTATTAAGTAATTTAAAATTTCAATAGATACTAATAACTATTATAAACTATTATAAACATGACTAACTTATGTTGAACTACATGTAAATTGAAGGTGCCGATATTGCAGTCAGTTAATCGTGGTTCAAACTTAAATTAATTGTTTATGAAATATAAAATTGTCAATTAACGTTGCAAGTTACCTTATTTAATTTTTTTTTAATGCTCATACTAGTTTTATTGCAGTTTTCGAAAAATCATTGTTTACATCTCGAATGCGAAATGCTTTTGCGTTCTCGAATGGGTATTTTGCCTTGCTAAAGCTCGGCAAAATAACTTCCATTCTTGAACGCAAAAGTAGCATTTCTCATTCTAGATACAAAAATAGCCATTTTCGAAAACTGTCATCAAATGTTGACATTTTCGTTAAATTCTCAGTAAGCAAAGTGATTCTTTTTTGTCACTTAACAGCGAAATACTTTTATGTTCTAGAACGCAAAACTCTTTTGCGTTCTAGAACATAAAAGAAATGTCAAAAAATATCTAATTTTTTAGGAACTTATTTGTGATTTTATTAATTAAGTAACCCACATTAGTTTTATATTAAGTAATTTAAAATTTCAATAGATACTAATAACTATTATAAACTATTATAAACATGACTAATTTATGTTGTACTACATGTAAATTGAAGGTGCCGATATTGCAGTGAGTTAAATTTATACATCACTTTGACGTTTGTTAAACAATTCAGCAGGCCATGGTTCAAAAATTAATTGTTTATGAAATATAAAATTGTCAATTAACGTTGACAGTTACCTTATTTAATTTTTTTTATTCTCATACTACTTAGTTTTATTGCAGTTTTCGAAAAATCATTGTTTGCATCTCGAATGCGAAATGCTTTTGCGTTCTCGAATGGGTATTTTGCCTCGCTAAAGCTCGGCAAAATAACTTCCATTCTCGAACGCAAAAGTAGCATTTCGCATTCTAGATACAAAAATAGCCATTTGCGTTCGCAAATATTCATTTTGCTTCCACTTGACCACAAAATATTGTATGCAACATGTCTACGTAATCCTTTTTCGTCCAATTTTCTCTCGGTACGTTAAATAGTAATTTCACAGCCTTGGCACACAAATATCTATTTTCTACAACTGTCAGAAAATGCAATTTTGCATCCTTATCGATGCGCGATGTATCTCACTTTTTCACATGGCCGCAAAATGATTTTTTTAAGATCTTGTGCGCAAAATGAAACAAATGAGTCATGTTATGACAGTTATGATTTTTTGAGGTTAGGTTTTGTTGGAGGCGATTAATAATAGCAAAGTTTTCTTTTTTTTAACGTCGTAGAAAAAACGTTGTTTGTATTTCGTGGCAAAATTAGTGTTTTTATGGCGCCTTCGAATTTATTTTGGTTTCAACCTGGCGGTCTCGAAAAACACCAATTTTGGGCACTTAATACAATAATAACTATTTCAACAATATTTGCAAGCGCTGTTGCTATAGTTACGCAGATAGCTAGATGGTTACATAACAATTTTCATAGCAATATAGAAATAGAATTGGACAGATTAGTACTATAAATGTCCTATTAAGTGTGGTGCCCATATAGAGCTTTAGTTAGTATAGTGCGAAATAAAATATGTGTATTTTCAATAATAATAATAATAATCGCCCACGAACCCCACATAATGTGCGAGTGTTTTCTTTATGGTGGGGGTTTTTAGTCCGGAGGTTTTTTATCCGGGGGGGGGGGGGGGTTTAGTCCGGGGGTTTTTATCCGGGGGGGGGGGGGGGGGGTTAGTCCGGGGGTTTTTTATCCGGGGGTTTTTTAGTCCGGGGGTTTTTTGTCCGGAGGTCTTATGTCCGAGTTTTTTTGTCCAGGGGTTTTTTGTCCTGTAACGAGTGGCGCTTCGCATGGACAGGCCAGTTTGAGTGGCCTAACCTACAATAATTGTTTGTCCTGTTTTTTTTTTAAATATTGTTTTGTAATCTATTTATTTATGATTATACACAATTATTTATTTTATTATTTTTGAGTTTGTTTTCATTAAAATTGCATTACAGTAGCAAAACTTCACATTGCATAGTCTATACCCACTAATTTACTCCACGAAGCGCCACTATCGTCTATGGCCATAACGTCTTACTTTTTAGATGCAAATTACAAGGCGGTAATTTTAAAATTGATTATCATTAAATTTTTATTGGTAGCTGAGCGATTTTACAAATTTCAACTTTGTGATTTTAAGAAAGAAAACTTAAATTTGCAGCACTGGGTTACCTAACAGGTAGTGGTCGGTTAAGTAGACAGGAAGTTGTAATTTATTTTCATCTAGAGGAAAGTCCGACAAAGGGATTATAGTAAGTTCTTCTTGGATAGGATTATTTGCGCACTTATTTGGCGGTACTTCTTCCCCAAGTATATGATTTTTTATCTTAACTGAATCTATGCATAGAGGGAGAAAGTTTCTTAAAATTTTACGGGTGTAATGTATAAATAAGCTTGATTGCCCAGTATCCACAGTTTCTACAGAGATTTTACGAGTGAACAAGTAAGAATTTATTAACAATTTAAGTACATTTTATTGACTGACAACATAATGGAAATTGTAACTGTGCCTGGTCAAAGACGTGGTTCGATCTATTACACGTGCAATGCCGACCTAGGGTTTTTATACAGAATAAATAAAACAAAAAACGGTATAAAATTTTTGATCTGTACGGAGAAAGGGTGTCCAGCAAGAGCGTCTGCAAACGAAAATCAATTTACCAAACTTGGGGAAAACCACAGCCATTTATCAGACCCGAAAAAGGAGGAAGCGTTGCGTTTAAGAGTGGCGATGTTAGAAACGGCGCGTAATACGAGCGAAGATATTAAATCTATATTTGTTACACAAAGTGCGAGGTATGTATCATATATTTATGCTTTTATAAACGAAACTTAACTTGTAGAAAAAACGCACATTGTTTGCGATTACTTTTTATTGTATTTCTACCGAGAAGAAATTCATTAACAGGAATTGGTAATGTTATAGTTTTATTTACGTTCTCTTTTTAAGGGCTCCTGTAGATGTTGCCAGCAAGATAGCCTTTCCAGCTATGTCAAAGGCTATGAGGCGTCATCGCCGGTTAGTTGCACCCCCTATGCCAAATATGTACTTAAGAGGATTTGGGGAACATTTGCCGCGATAACCCTCTATACGGTAAAATCGACGGAACCAATTTTTGTTGGGGTACTGTAGGTGAAGAAGATTCGACATCAGTGGTATTTTTGGCGGAGGACTTAATGCAGTTACTCAGCGAATCAAAAGAAATCCATATTGACGGTACATTTAAAACTCGTCCCCGTCATCCAGCCAGTAGTCAGCTACTGACTATAATGGCAGTACAATATGGATACGTATGTATTTTTATCAAGTGATAATATCGTTGTCCAAACCAAGTTTAATATAACATTTTCTAGGCATTTCCGTGTGCGTACGATTTAATGAAAAGCAGGAAAACTTCGGCGTATGACCAAATATTTCAAAAACTTAAAGAAATTCTACCCAATATGAAAGTGAAGTTCATTATGACGGATTTTGAGAAACCTCTTGTTTCTTCTTTGGAGAGGCAATTTCCAAACGTGAACAAGGCGGGTTGTTTCTTTCATTACGCTCAGGTAATTAAAATGGCTGAATATTTGGTACTTATGTGGTTATTTTCTGTACTAAGTTTATTTGTTTTAGGCTATCTTACGAAAAGCATGCGGACTTGGCTTGAAACCATTACTACGCGATAACAGACTTGCGAAAAGGTCCCTAAAGATTTTGATATGTTTAGCATTATTGCCTACCAATCAAATCCAAGATCTTTCAGTATGTGTCTAACTTTATCTCGGAAAATCACCTTTCCAATTCTTTTGAAACGTTGTTAACGTGGGTATTCTGCTACAATGTTATGCCAAACTAACCCTTGCAGCATGTGTATATGGATACATAATGGGGCGCAATTTACTTAAACAACCATATTTACAACCAACCATAATTAAACGAATTTTAGCCGTTTTATATAACTGTATATGTTTTAGGTATTACCGAAGGCAATGGCTCACTAGAGTAGGTGCGGACGGATTTTCCGTATACAAGCGATCCAGGCGCACAAACAACGATTCTGAATCCTTCCATGCGTTGTTGCAGAGATTACTAAGGGTACGAGGTCCGAATGTATGGGAATTCATAGGTAATAACAATAACACCCATTTGGTGCATTTTAAAAATTGAATACAGGACCTATACACACAATTCATTTGTTACAGGCAAAATACGGGAAATATCGATGCTCACAGTTAGAGAAGTTCGAGCCTTTATTGACGAAGGACTTCAAATAAAGGTTCTACCAAAGCGATCATATCAGTCAAATAGTAGGAGGATACCGAATTTAACTTCACAGTTTGACGAAGACGGAGATGTGGAATCCTTTTTGAACGGAGTCTCGTCTACGATGGAGCGAATATTCCAGAATGTAGTTTCTGATAATGTAACTATTAATATGGAAGAGGAAATTTTGCTGACAGCACTTCCTGGTGACGTACCCCCTACGTTCGAAATTAATGGTATGTGGAATAATATTAATATTTTTAAAACTGCGTCTACATTAATAAATTAATTTCAGATAATAGTACCACTACTGACTCGGAAGAGGAAGTTGTTGAAGTAGAGGAAGAGGCCAGACCTGACAGTAACAATGAAAATGCTCTCAATCCAATTGGCGAAAGATATAACGCACTTTGCCTGATATGCCACAACGCTCCCCCCACCACCATTATAATGCCGTGTCGGCATTTCGGGATGTGCACTGAATGTGCTGAAACGATGCAAAACATGGATGCTACGCCACAAGTTCCAGACGAGATTTGGGGTCACACCTATAACTACGCAATCTGTCCTCTCGATCGACAACCAATCTAACAGTATATAACTGACATAAATACATGATTTTATAACATTTGTTTTATGTAAATTGTATTGTCAGTTAAATAAATTTTATTTTGTGCAGTTGGTTGTAATATGTGTTAATGTGTAATGTGTTAATCAATTTTAATTAAACTATCTCATTAAATTCAATAAGGCAATTTGACATTAACAGGTAGTTTAGTTTTTTTTTTTAAAAGATGCAAGACTGTTTTTAATTAATGACTAGGTACCCTCTAAATGCGCACTGTTTATACTAAGCATAACTTGGCTATTTTTAGAATTGAAAATAATTACGCTATAGAAGTCGACTTTCATTGGCATTTATTTAATGTTTCTGAAATAATAATTTCGTTTGTTTTTTATTTACGAAAATAACTCTTTTGTACTTATCTGTGAATCCAAGTAACATGCCAATATCAAATTAGGCATACGTGTTCTCGAAACGTTGAACTAGGGTATGACAAAATTTCAGGGGAATCCAACGAATGGTCATTAAATTGCCAAGATTTACTCGCTTCAACACATTGGACTGTTCAATTCGCGTGAGAACAACCAATCAAAACATTTTATACCGATATGACCCGCCGCATCAGTATCTCCAAAAATAAATTTTTCAGTGAAGGATTATATGCTTATAATCTTCTAGAAAATGTAATTTCCTAGTAGGGAAAATTGTATCGACGCCGATGTGAAGAAATGTGCACTCTGAGACCTATTACGAACGTTTATTCTAGGAGGATGAGTCGGCGTTGTGTCCGCGGTCGGCGTAGTGTCCTAAGGGGACGGTCGGCGTTGTGTCCACGGTCGGCGTAGTGTCCAAAGGAAACGGTCGGCGTTGTGTCCACGGTCGGCGTAGTGTCCAAAGGGAACGGTCGGCATAGTGTCCACTACATTGTTGCATTTGCAATTAATTTTTATTTTAAGAGTCGGCGTTGTGTCCACGGTCGGCGTAGTGTCCAAAGAGGACGGTCGGCGTTGTGTCCACGGTCGACGTATTGTCCACAGAGGACGGTCGGCGTAGTGTCCAGGGTCGGCGTAGTGTCCAGGGTCGGCGTAGTGTCCACGGCCAACGGTCGGCGTAGTGTCCACGGTCGGCGTAGTGTCCACGGTCGGCGTAGTGTCCAGTCGGCGTAGTGTCCTAGACTCGTAGATAGCAGCTGACGGTCATGTACCTAACCTATTCGATCAAGTTATGCGTTTATCTTGTTAAAAGTTTACGGTTAACAAACACTTATAATTTTAGTAATAGTTGTTGCTAAATTCGCTTAACTATCTCACACAGCGTCCGATCGGCACGGTTCACGTTGTCGTATCTTCGGCGTTACTGTCGTATAATTTGTGTGTAGTAAGTACTATAAATTTATACAGCCTGTTTTAAACGAAGTGTGCACTATTACTAACTTCTTTATTATTGGACGTACGATATCGGTTAAATTAGCAAACTAGTAGCATTTTTTCTGTTGATTAGAATGGCGAAAACAGAAAAACAATTGAACATCGCCTTCTCGAGAAATTTGGAAAAGTTTACTTTTGTTAAATGGAACACCCTGTATATTTTTATATAAAACGATTGAAAATCTCGATCTAAACATAAAAGTTCATATAAGGTGCGGGCCTAAAACTAACAATAACCGAGTTATTACAACTTCTTACTTTTAGACGAGGTGGCTGTGTGTTTGAACATTTGTTATAAAATAATTTTTATCTACGACCACTACTAAAAGTAGGCTTTTTAACACTCGCTTGTTTCACTAAAAGTGACGTTTTATAGTTTACCGTGTTTAAAGAAATCAGCTGTTTACTTTTAGCACATGTGCTAAAAGTGACGCGAGGTTCAAAACTACAATTTCGAACTGCAAGTGAAGTCGTAAAGCTATTCTAGTTGCTTCTTGCGTTACAGGTAAAGCGTTTTTGAAATAATTAAAGCGTTATGTAATGAATACAGTCATATGTGGAGTATAAATAATTAAATTTCGTACCTGTCCTTGACAGCACGGGCGTGGCCAAAACAATCGCCAGCCGCGTAGGCTACTATTCATTATGATGCAGCGTCGCAGATGCGAACCTTTCTTAAATCGATATTTATGGATTAATAACGGTAAAATTAAGGTCGTAGATAAAATATTGTATGCAACGCGTGCTAAAAGTCGTTTATGCGCGAGACATGTTATGAAACTCAGCCTTCGGCTTCGTTTCATAATTTTCATGTCTCGCGCATAAAAGTCGACTTTTAGCACTTGTTGCATAAATAGCTATTATCTACGACCACTACTAAAAGTAGGCCTTTTAGCGCTAGCTTGTTTCACTAAAAGTGACGTTTTATAGTTTTTGTAATACCTACTTGTTAAATATTTCTTTAAGGACTGTTTACTACTGCGTAAGCAACCTCTTTACGGCCCGGCCGTAAAAAGTGTCCGTAAAGACCACGGCCTGCTAAATTGTATGCCGAACGTCAAAGTGACGATTGTCACACAAATCCAGCAGCAAGCAAGCCTTCAACTCCACATAGAAGAAGGCGCAAAAGACTGCTATAACTCCTGAACATACGCTAAAATAACTTGCTCATTCACAATCTTAACGTCTTTAGGAATATCTTCATCATTTTCTACAGATGTCATAAGTTACGAGCTGTTTACAACTTAAAACTGCTTATAGCCATACACGAAATTGGAAATAAATGACATTTATAAACAACAGTTGCAACGTTCTACGCACTCTCAATCATTCTAAAACGTCATTACACAAACCTAGCGTTTTGATGAAAATAAATTAGAAAAATATAGATATGACCGAATTGTATGTAGGTATTACAAAAACTATTGTACAATACACGTCCGTTAGGGCCTTTACTGCCTCGCCAGTATTATTCGACTCGCTCTTCGAGCTCGTCTCACAAATTCTCTGGCTCGGCAGTAAAGGCTATCCTAACGGACTTCTACTGTAAAATACTATTACCGTGTTTAAATAAATCAGCTGTTTACTTTTAGCACACGGGCACAATAATCATTGAACAATCTGTCGAATGGAGAAGCACACTATATATGACCTTTATTGACCTTAAGCAAGCTTTCGACTCCCTTAATCACTCAGCACTGTGGCAAATACTTAAATTATCTGGCATACCACCTAAAATAATTAATATGATAAAATCATTGTATGAAAATTCAAATTGCAATGTACTACACAATGGGAAAACTAGTAACGACATCACAGTCTTAACAGGAGTTAAACAGGGTTGCCCGTTGTCCCCGCTTCTATTTAATATCGCATTAGATTGGGTAATGAGAAATACAAACTTCCAACATACAGGTATCACATGGGGTTTATAGAACCAACTTCATGATCTAGACTACGCAGACGACATATGTCTCCTAGCACACACACACAAGAATATGCAAACTAAACTGAATCTACTCGCAGAAAAAATAAAAACAATAGGTCTTGAAGTAAACATCATGAAAACTAAAGCGATGAGAATATGCACTAATAACCAACAACCGCTGCATATAAACAACCAGCCAATAGAAGATGTAACAGAATTCTGCTACCTGGGCAGCATATTAGCAGCAAGTGGTGGTACTGAAGAAGATATTAATCAGAGAATAAGAAAAGCAAGGGTAGCATTTGGTACACTACAAAATATCTGGAACAGTCCTCACCTATCTCGGAACAATAAAATAAGGGTATTTAACACAAACGTCAAACCCGTATTGCTATATGGATGTGAGACTTGGAAAACCTCTAACATCATCAACAATAAACTCCAAGTATTTGTTAATAGATGTTTACGACGAATAACAAAAATACGTTGGACTGATTTTATCACCAATGAAGAGTTATGGAGACGAACAAAACAGACTGAACTAGCCATAGAGATCAGAAGGAGGAAGTGGAATTGGATAGGTCACTCGCTAAGAAGAGAAGCCAACAATATTTCTAAAATGGTACTTGAATGGAACCCACAGGGAAGCCGAAGAATTGGTAGATCTAAAACAACGTGGAGAAGAGCAGTCCTTAAAGAAATAGAATTAACGGGAAGAACGTGGCTTGAAGTTAAACACATTGCCCAGAACCGAACAAGATGGCAAGCATATGTAGAGGCCCTATGCTCCAACTCGGGAGTTTGATGAACATATATATATATATATATGATCACAATATACACAATTTAGTGAAAGATGTAGCTCCATTGACAACTCATTAAACATCATTATTTATGGATCGGATATTTTATCCACGCGGCGCCTAAAATCTTTTCACTTCTTTACATATAAACTGGTGAAAAAAATCGCCCTGATAGGCTGTGTCTATGTCGTTCTTCAGTTATTCGTTTGTATACAACGTCGAGCGTGTCCCCGACGTTTCTTAGCTCTCTAGCTTTTCTTTAACCTGAAAGAATAGAAAACATGCATTTTACATTTCATTTCACCTATTAAAAAGGTTTGATCACAAATTTGAATATTTCCTAAATAACTGTATTTGAAGTACAACTGCAATTCAAAGTGTACTTGCTATAAAGCTGATGTATTTTATTTACTACTTGATGTTATTAAACGAAATTTTAGTAATGTTGCTTGGAATGTTTGATGATAGCCTGGTACAAAATAGTTAACAATTTAGTGTTATTATCTCTATGAATTTTGTAATATTTTGTATTATTTGTGACATGGTAAAACTACAAATACTTATTGGGAATAGTAAACAAAATACGGTAATATATTCTGTAAGACACTGTTGTTTTTCAAACTAATATTAAAATTGTGCTATTGTTCCTTGCTTTTTATTTACTCTATATACTTAATATTCTCATAGTCTTCATTAATTTGTAGTTTATACTTATACTGCATAACTAAACATTTCAGATGGACGATGTACTATTCTCTGGGTTGATCTTATGGAGTTTTTTTATGTTAGCCAACGTATATGGAACAGATGGGGACCTTTGCCACTACACGTCAAGGAAGTACGTGTACTGTTCGAACGTGCAATCTCTGGATGAAATAAACACAGAAATGAAAAAATGGGTAGAAACTATGAATATAACTTTCGAGGAAGTTAATCGACTGGGAATAGAGTACGGCATCATTAGCGACGTAATTATCAACAAACTTGATGTGGCACCGCATGTGAGGGAACTCATTCTTAGTCACTCTATGATTGAAACGTTATCACAGGAAACCTTCTCTGAATTACCCCTTTTGGAAAACACAACTCTTAATTCCAACAATATTAAAAATCAAGATGATAACATTTTTTCGGGGATGAAAAATTTACAAACACTAATTTTATATGAAACAGAGTTGAAAGATTTAAATAACGGATTATTTAACGGTCTTACGTCGCTTCAATTTTTAGACTTAAAGCAGAATAACATATCAAAGGTCGATGAAACTGCATTTAAAACTCTAACACAGCTTTACGACTTAACCTTATCGAACAACAGCATTAAAGAATTATCAGAAAATACCTTCAGCGCTCTAAAAGAGTTGCGTGTCTTACATTTAGTATAATGAAATCTCACATATTCCTCAAAGTTTATTTAAAGGGTTAAATAATTTACGTGTATTATACTTGAGTAACAACGTTATAAGTAGTTTACCATATGGCATTTTTGACGATCTCACCCCTCTGGAAGAATTGTACTTAAATTCTAATTTCATAGAATCTCTGGCAAGTATCCATGTTAAACAGCTGAAAAAACTACGGAGACTTGACCTCTCAGAAAACAAAATTACCGAAATTCAACCTGGTAATTTTGAATCATTAAAAAAGCTAGTAGATCTAAATATTGCTAAAAACCTTATAAATGAAATTAAACCTGGTGGTTTTAGAGGACTCGAAAATCTACAAACACTGCAGTTATGTACAAACCAGTTAAAAACCATACCATCGGAAATTTTCGGTAAAGATTCTAAAATTAAAATACTTATGGTGAGGAAAAACGAAATAGAACATTTAGAAAAATCGAGCTTCAGTAATATAAAATTATTGGAAAAACTGTATTTGACGGATAATTTTATCCGAGAGATAGAAAATGATTGCTTTTCCGGTTTGCAAAATCTCTTCAAACTAAACTTAGCGGATAACAAATTGACTGAATGGAACAAAAGTGCCTTCAACGAGTCTTCGCAGCTCATATCGTTAGATTTAAGCAGAAATAGCATTTCAACTATTCATACTAAAAATTTTGAAAACCTGCCGTCTCTTGGGGTTCTCAAATTAAGTAAAAACAACATTGTTGAGTTAAAAAGTGAAAGCTTCGAGGGACTTTCCGAATTGGAATCTTTACATTTAGACAACAATAAAATTGTATCTATAGAACCAAACACCTTCAAAGGACTGACGTTTCTAAACGTGCTGTTGCTTCAAGAAAATAGCATACATAACCTTCAACCTGGGTCATTTAATGGACTCGATCGTCTTCGGTTTCTGGATATGGAGAAGAACAAAATTAGCAGTATTGAAAGTGGTAGTTTTCAAGGTTTGGCTTACTTATTGACATTAGATTTATCCGATAATAACATAGAAACTGTGTCTTTCTTTGTTGGACTAACAAATCTAACGTCACTTTTTTTGAGCCGCAACCAAATTCGTCATTTACCTACTAAATGTTTCACTGAAGTTGTGCACCTGGAGACATTGTTTTTATACAAAAACGGTTTAAAGGAAATAGAATCGGGAGCATTTGAAGGTTTATCGAAACTTACCTCTATTCAGTTGAATATGAATAATATAACAAAGCTGAATGGAAATAGTTTCAGAGGACTAAGTAGTTTAATCATTTTAGATCTCAGCTCTAACCAAATCGAAACAATTACATCTGAAAGTTTTGAATACCTTCCTTCTCTTGCACTTCTTTTTTTAAGTTCTAATCACATTGAACATTTGGAAAGCAACGTATTTTCAAAGATTCCAAATTTACGTACTATACGTCTATCTTACAATAAAATTCGTATTCTGCCCAAGGAAGTATTTAAGCACCTAAAAGTGCTAAATTCCTTATATCTAGATTATAATAACATTAGCATTGTTCCGAATGATATTTTTTCTGGTCTGACCAAACTGAAGATTTTAGATTTGGGGGGAAACAATCTGGAAAGTATAGAGCCAAAAGCCTTCGATGATCTTACTTCTCTGAGTACAATTACGCTAATCCGCAACAATGTGACGGAAGCTATCGACAAATCCAAGTTTGAAAAACAAAATACTCACCTCTCTTTACTTAATATTCTAGATTATGAGACAGTGACAAATTAAGTAAAACATTCCTGGGAGAAATACGTCCATGAAATCATTAGCTATGTAATCAGCTAGATATTGTTATTAGTACTCGCATGTATAATTTAGAATTAAGCACTGTTTCAAATCATGTTATGTATTCTATTAACGAAAAATATATCATGTATTAAAAATTCAGTTTTATTGAGTAATGGCATGCTTTTACAAAGTAATACTTCAATAATATATTTATTATATGGGATTGCAAAACTAATCACATGTAGAAATATTGTAGCATTTTTCCAAAACGGTCTAGGACGTTTAGGCGCCGCAACTTTAGGTGCGTGGACAGCGGAAAATAAGTTATTTACATTTTGTATATGGATAGTTTAACGTGGTGGAATTGTACACACCATATAATTTCACTACGTTAAACTATCCATACACAAAATGTAAATAACTAATTGTCCGTAATCGATAAAATGTAAATTCACTATGTAAATATGTAAAACTTTAACACTGAAGAAGACTCGTAAAAAGCTGAATATATATTGTTTATAAAGGTTTGAATTTTTCTTCAACATTAATGACTGCAATAATTACCTAACAAAAAAATTTTAAATCAAGAATAATGTGAATTTCCTCCATGTGGCGACTAATAACTGTCCCCGCGCCTAAAGTTGCGGCGCCCAAAACGTCCCTTTCCGTTCCAAAATGTTCTTTCTGTTGTCTTTAATACAGAATAATAGTTGTTGAATATATATATAGTGTCGTCGTATATGCATTTTCTTATTAAGCATGGTGTACCGGCTAGTGACCTGCGTGACAGCATAGCGATTTCCATTGGAAATGTTAAATTATTTGCCTCCCTAATTGTTTTAGAGCTAAAGTGTTAATCAGTCTTTTACAAGAAAAATTTACTGCATCCATACATATCTAAACCAACAACATGCCATTTCTATTAGTCGCTGCTGTATCATGTTTATATTATCAAATGTGTTCGCATTACAATGTATTCAACAACTTGCCCAATTTCTTTCCGATATATCGCCAACTTGGTTAAATGAGAAAAGTTGCGCAGAGTTTCGAGAGGATACAATACTTATATTTGACATACCCTGGAAAAACTAAAAATGTACAATTCTTTAATTTCAATTAATTATATAACCATAAGCGCTGTAACAAAAATAAAAATCTGTAAAAGGCTTTACCCTCGTCGACATTGTGACACTAAATAATTTTAAAAATAAAATTAAGTTAGCAGTAAAAATATCTTTACGTTTTTAATAAATTAAATAAATTTTCAAATAAAAAAATTACCCGTGGTCGAATTCGAAGGGCAGGCGAACCGCGTGTGCAGCCCCAACGTTTTGTGTGATATTGCAAGGGACTGGGGTATTTTTACCTGCGTTACGGAGCACCGACCCTTTGAATTCCTGCGTCGCAGCTATATTTAGTAACGCACTCATTTGTTGCTCCTTTTTGTATCGTAAAACATTTATTCTGTATCTATTGGCTCCCATTTTTGGTAAGAATAAAGCCTGCACTATGTACAAATTATTACTTGTATCATTGCTAAGTTAAATAAAAAATATACAAAATGTTATTTTTTAAGGTGCTCATCCTGCGTTTGAAATTTTCTCGGTTTCATGCCAGGTAGAGAAAACCTGTTTTTCGTCATCTCGGGACCGAAACGTGAAGATCTGGAGAAATCTCGTCCTGACGAAGGAAGTATTGTAATCGTGAAAAATAGTATATTACTTTACAAGGGATGTAGGTAAGATTTACAATACCGAGGACCGTTTGATGCCTGAGTGAGCGCAGCGAACGAGGACAGCAAGGTGCGAGGTAGTGTAAATCTTTCTACATCCTGTGTAAAGTACATAATTGTTTTCACTACCAATATTGCCTTATATAAAATAAATGGTAAAAGCGTAAAATTATTAAATTTTCTAAGTTATAGTAACCTATTTCGGAGCTTGAAGTGTTGTTACAGTGCTGTGACGTTTTGTTTGACAGTTATAAACTGGGAGAGATTTTTTAAAACATGTAAAATGGATAAAGAAAAATCTCCTCATTTAGACAACTGTAAAAGAACATTTACAGGATTTTTGTAACAGTTATTCATTAACAGGGTTAGATTAGAGTTTCTAGAAACCATTTAAATAGATATTAATTAGAATTGAAAAATATATCTCCTAAAACGTAAAAATTCTGCAAACATACTATTTGGTAAACAATAAAAAATGTAAGGAACTAATTAACATTTTATATTATTTTTCCCAATTATAAATCTTTAAAGTGTTCGCATAAAAAAATTTGAATTTTAATATTAAGTCTTGATATGTAAAATTTTCAAAAATTGAAAAATTAATTTTTAGCTAAATTTGCAAAAAATAGAGGTTTTCTGGCCTTGAGATTCTTTAGTTAGCTAAACATAACGCACTCTAAAAAAACCTCATTGAAAGCTTAGTTTCTGAAAAATAGCACTTTTCGGATTTTGCCAATTTCGAAAAACTCCATTTTTGAAATAAGTAAAAATCACTCGGTATACATGATAGGGACTAAATAGGTTTTTAGACAAGCACAAATTATTGACGTAAAAAGTTATTTTGAAAAATCAAAAATAAAATTCTTTCCCCTATTATGCCGACTTTTTGGCAGATACTGTATATCTACCTGGCATGAAACCCAGAAAATTTCAGACAAATATATGCAGGGTGAGCACGTTAGAAAAATAAAATTTTGTTTATTTTTGATTTAACTTAGCAATAAATACAATAATTTTTATATAAGGCAGGCTTTATTCTTACCAAAAATGAGCCCCAATAGATACAGAATAAATGTTGTATGATACAAAAAGGAGCAACAAATTAGTGCCTTACTTAATACAGCTGCAACGTAGGAATTCGAAGGGTCGGAGCTCCATAGCTCAAGTAGAAATAGCCCGTTCCGTTACAATATCCCACATAACGTTGGGGCTGCATACGCGGTCCGCCTGCCCTTCGAATTCGACCACCGGCAACGTGTTTTTTTAAATTTGAAAATTCATTTAATTTATTAGAAACGTGAAGATATTTTTACTCCTTACTTAGTTTCATTTTAAAAATTATTTAGTGCCACAATTTCGACGAGGGAAGTTCTGGTTAAAACATTTTACAGATTTAAAATACAGTATAAAAGAAATGTAACGATTTAATGCTAACAAAATGTTGAATTTTTCCACCGCTGCTCAATTTTATTATAAACAATATGATTACATAACTTATCTTTCGCATCTTTTTTGTACATATTATATATTGCAATGTATGCAATTTAAGCTAATAATACAGTTATGAGAATTAAAATAATTCAAGCATTTCAAATATTATATTAAAACATTTTATTGCTATGAACACATTTTAAGCCTGTATGATTATATTTCATGCATATCATATAATATTTTATAAACATTCCAGAAATGTGCTAGTTTAATTTTTGTAAATAGTATAAAATAGCATTAGTTTTCATAATTGCAAAACTGTATTAAAAATAGCGTTAGCCTTAATTTAAACAAAATGTAATCAGAGTAGGCTTGGAAGCAATGTTAAACAATGAAGTATCGAAGACAAACAATTGGGGGGAGAAAGCCAAGCTGAAAGGTGTTGTTATTTTGGCTTCCCCAATAAGTAGTTGTAAAATTGTGAATAAATACCCCTTTCTCAATTAAGTCAGTTTAAAAATTGATTGGATGTCCTGTAGGGGTGTTGTAGTGGAGTACATTCATTTGTAGCACCTTTGCAGAAGGTTGAATGTGTTTTAGCGGTGCATCGAGTGTTAGCTTGTATTCCGGTAACTGCTTTTGGATATCCGAGCAGAGTAATTGGAGCCCCTAGAAGCTGGAGGTTCGTGGAAAGCAGTGCAGCCCTAGGTGTAAGCAACGGGGACAGCTGGAAGCAGTTTTTGGTATCACAAAAGTCGAGATACAGGAATCGTTCTGCAACAGTGTTCGACGGCTGGAATAGGCAGGCCAACGGACAAAAAGGGGGCCAAGCATCATGGAATTGTTTAGAAGTTTGATTTGGGCCCTAATTCCGTTTAAAAGGCAACAAAAAGGTCAGAAAACTTCACCTAAAAGGGAGAATTTAATGCATTTCGTGATGGCGTCGGTTTTTTTTAACACTTTGGCAGTAGCGACCTTTGAGTGTTTTGTTTTGCAGTGTGTATTTACTTACGGCAATTGTTATCACCAAGGCAACGTGTTAATCACGTAATCACAGATAATTTTCGAGAATAGCGGACTTGTTATTACAATTTGTGGGGTTGAAACGTCGTATTTCAATAAATGTTCCCTTTAGTTAAATAATACTGCTTAGCCCCTCGGCAGACGATAAAGGTATCTAGATGTGAGCATCTGGTTCTGGGTACTTTTTCCGGTAATTAGCTGGAGGTCCAGTGCAAGAAGCAGAGGCCATAGAAGCACAAGGACAGCAGTCCCTTCGTGCATTACAGCGGAATTCTAGCTGTGGGCCCGGGAGCAGCGATCGGATCTATATCAGAGGAAGGGCAAAGATCATCCTAGAAGCATAACATTAGCAAGTTTTTAGGAGACTAACCATAAGAAAGGAGCTTCAGACAGCCGTCTGCAGAACAGGATTCCAAGGTCAGAAGTATAATTTGTATAAGTAAGTATATTGTTTAAAGAAGCTTTGTTTACATAAGTTACAGCGGATGTAATTGTTTAAAAATAAGCCTACTAAATCTGTTCCGCATGAGAAATGTTGGGGTCAGGTCACTATAAGTGTTGGCATTAAGAAATTTACCATAAGTTCAAAAACCCTATACAAAGATTTTCCATTGATTAAATAGGTAGGAATCTTAAAAACAAGCGCAGTCAATGAAACCATAACAATTTATGTAATGAAACCAGTATACTGATGGGGCCATAATTATATATAACAGCAATGAGATAACATGAACAAGCAAATAGAACGCTTGAGTCAGTGGCGTAGCTACCGGGGTTCCGCGGAACCAGGGCCCGCGCGTTTCTTATAAGTTTTATAAAAACAATCACCTTTTATTCTTTATTCTGAGGGGATTCCATAATTAAGAATGAAAAAATCCATTTTGAGCATAGTTTTGTAATGTTAATATACAGTGAGGTCGTAAAGTTTGGAATAAATTCAATATTTCCTAACATGTACGTTTCCGGCTAAAACGCTGGGACCCGTCGATTTTTATTTTTATTTGAGCATTTTTTGAAATAAAATGCATACATACAGAGTGTCCCATGTATGAGGTACGGCGTTATCGATGTTTTTTTTTTAAATAGAAACCCCCTTTTGTTATTACGAAATCTGAAAGAACGCATCTTTTTACTTACGTTAACGTAATTTTTGGGTATAGGTCACATTACCAAAAATTAAGAAAAAAAAAATTAAGTTTGCAAAATACTAAATTTGATTTTAAGAAGTGTGATTTTAAGCTTTTATCAATGACAGCAATCAACCAAAAACATATCGGTCGTCTTAGTTACTGTCAGGCAGACAACGGTGCACAATTTGTACATTTAATTTAGTTGTTTTAGAAATTACTAAACTTAGTATTTTGGAATTTTTAAATTTTTTCTTAATTTTTGATCATCTGATCTATACTCAAAAATCAGCTTATCGTAAGTAAAAAGATGCGTTCTTTCAGATTCCGTAATAAAAAAGGGGGTTTCCATTAAAAAAAAAACATCGATATCGCCATACCTCATACACGAAAACCCTGTATGTATGCATTTTATTTCAAAAAATGCTCAAATAAAAATAAAAATCGACGGGTCCGAGCGTTTTAGCCGGAAACATACATGTTAAGAAATACTGAATTTATTCCAAACTTTACGACCTCACTGTATATAAAACTGAAAGTCCTGACTGTAAAATAATAAAGAAATACAACTGAAAATTAACTAATTCGCATATCATTAGATGAGAAAAAAAGTCTTCTTTCGATTGGTGTCATTATAAACCTTCTAAGTTAAAATGGGGAGCAGCAATCTGCGAAAAACCATTTTCCCATGTTAATTGCCTATGTTCGGTTTTGGAATATTCACCCGGTACTATACAATTTGTAGTGTTTTGTAAACTTTATAAAAAGGCCCGGATATTATTCGGAACCCAGGCCCGGCATAGTGTAGCTACGCCACTGGCTTGAGTAAGAAAGAGATGGCTATACAAAAAAATTATATTAGTAGGCATGTTTAGTTGACAAATGTCATAATTAAATTAAGAGTGAAGCCTTCTCGAATATTTGCTACTATGTTTATCTCTTTCTTACTCAAGCAATACGTGTTATCTTCTTGTTCATGTTATCTTATTGCTGTTATACACGTCCCCAGAAATTTTGAATACGAGTAATGCAATGCATTGTTTCTAGGCATTGTGATTTTGTTCTTCTCGATTATTAAAATAGGTCGTCATGATTGTTATGAGAGTGGTAACTAAGCGCCAAATAATGCATTCAAATGCCCGTATTCAAAATTTCTGGGGACAACGTGTATATAATTGTGGCCCCATCGGTATTATAAAATAACTACCAAAATACCAAATAGGAAGGTTGTAAAAAGCCAATCCATGAGATATGAGTAATTAACTAAAATGATCAAATAATATTTAAAAGTAAGAGCCGAGCATATACCATAACAATTTAATATAAAATCTTATCATAATAAATTAATAAGTAATATAACATAAATTTCATATTACTTGACATTTTTATGTGGGCTACATCCTAATCCTGATACCAAAAATTACATACTCTTTGCTGATACATAGACAAGCCTTGGACGAATGACATCACCCTGAGGTTATCATTCTAATTTTTCTCTGATATGTCTTCATATGCTGAACTAAGCCACGTTTATGAACTGTTTCATAATCGCAAATTGCATATGAATAAAGTCTTTCTTTTGTATGTATGTTTATATGTCGAACTAAATGACTTTTCTGGGTTGTTTTATACTCGCAAATTGCAATGCATAAGGTTTTTCTCCTGTATGCGTTTTCATATGTCGAACTAAAGAACCTTTATGAGCTGTTTTATAGTCACAAATCGAACATGAAGAAAGTTTTTCGCCTGTATGTACCTTCATATGTTGAACTAAGGTACTTTTATAAGCTGTTTGATTTTCACAAATTGCACATGCATAAGGTTTTTCTCCTGTATGCGTTTTCATATGTCGAACTAAAGAACCTTTATGAGCTGTTTTATAGTCGCAAATTGAACATGAAGAAAGTTTTTCGCCTGTATGTACCTTCATATGTTGAACTAAGGTACTTTTATAAGCTGTTTGATATTCACAAATTGCACATGCATAAGGTTTTTCTCCTGTATGCGTTTTCATATGTCGAACTAAAGAACCTTTATGAGCTGTTTTATAGTCGCAAATCGAACATGAAGAAAGTTTTTCGCCTGTATGTACCTTCATATGTTGAACTAAGGCACTTTTATAAGCTGTTTGATATTCACAAATTGCACATGCATAAGGTTTTTCTCCTGTATGCGTTTTCATATGTCGAACTAAAGAACCTTTATGAGCTGTTTTATACTCGCAAATCGCACATGAAGAAAGTTTTTCGCGTGTATGTACCTTCATATGTTGAACTAAGGCACTTTTATAAGCTGTTTGATATTCACAAATTGCACATGCATAAGGTTTTTCTCCTGTATGCGTTTTCATATGTCGAACTAAAAAACTTTTAAGAGTTGCTTTATACTCGCAAATTGAACATGAAGAAAGATTTTCGCCTGTATGTAACTTCATATGTTGAACTAAAGCACGTTTATAAGTTGTTTTATATTCACAAATTGAACATGCACATGGTTTTTCTCCTGTATGCGTTTTCATATGTCGAACTATATGACTTTTACAATTTGCTTTATACTTGCAAAGTGAACATGCATAAGATATGTCTCCTGTATGAGTGCTCAACCGTTTAACTAACTCATGTTTCACTCCTGCTTTATTTTTGCAAACAGAACACAAACTCTTGCCTTCTGCTTCATATTCACAGACCTTGCAAACAAACTGTTCTTTTAAAATGCTTCCGCTTGTTGAACATATGGCAAGCAATTCGTCTTTTATATCAACTTCCTCCTTTTTGATATACAATCCGTGATAATCTGTTTTGTCGCTATTGTCGTCGATAATATCTTTCTGTACATGTAAATTTGCGACTACTTTAGTTTCTTCAACTTGCATCAGTCGTTCATGTGAGGTTGTAGCAGTTGCACTATACAAATTATTATCAAGAAAGTTCTGCTTCACATCCATTGTGATTCTGAAAACATGCACAGCAACATTTAGTTAGGTTAAGTTACTTAGATTTATTTACAAATTACCTACAACTCAGTGTAATTAGATTCAATAGCATGAAATTATCAGAAGCAACTAATACAGCGGCGGCCTAGCAGCAAAAATCTCTTGGAATAATCAGATGCTCGGAACGTCTGAACTCCGATGGTCGTTCAACCGATTCTCTCGTTTGAACTTTAAACTGCGATTATTCGGTAGTCGGCAGACAAACCACCATTTCCCCATATATTTATTACTTCTATACCTATATGTTAGCGCCTATAAGTGGGGAGGTCACAGCTTAAGTGAAACAGACAACCAACTCTTCTACGGACTTGGTGAGCTGTGCGCAAGCGTCGTCTAACGAGGTAGGGAAGTGAACCTCATGATACTACTACTACTAAGATAAACCCACGCGGCGATCGAATTTCGTACTGCGTTGCGCATGACGTCACTCTGTGACAAAAATGCTGCTTGACGGTATGGAAATGCATTGCTTTAAAGCGGTTTTTATTAATGTTTACTGTTTAGTAGCATATTTTATTATAATATTGATATATTACATTTTATTCAATATTATAATAGTATAAGAGATATTTCTTTTATGATTTAATGTAGGATTTATGGTCCATAATAGAATAAGCCCTTAAATAAAGTAGGTAGGTGCTGGATATAATAAATTATCTTCAAAGTTTAGCATTGTATAAAGGTTTTTTTTTTGTAAAAACCTAACAATAAACGATTTTGAATACTAGAGTATGTGAATTTAAAAGTAAAGGAACATAACAACATATGAAGAGTGAAAAGTTTAAGGCTTATTCATTATCAAAAATTATTACTTTAATCCCTAGCGCAAAAAACGGACTTATGTTTTTTAAAATTTAAATAAATATTGTTAATTTTAAAGGAATACCTCTGTATAAAAATATGAGTGATATATACGAGCATATGTATACTGGGTGTCCACTCTCAAAGTCAAACATAAGCAATGAACATTGTGCATTTGATTTTTAGGTATTTTTCCATTATTTCTATAATATATCAGTAAATATTATTATTACTAGTAATATTTGATGTGCAACAATTTTATCTTTCTATTGAGACCATTATCTTTCCTGTAAGTTGAATTGGCGAGTAGAAGTCAGCAAAATCGTTCAATGCAATGTTAGATTCCTATGTTCGAGTTTGAGAACGGACACCCGGTATATATTATTAACTATTTTTTTGGATTTTTATGGGTAGGTGTAAAACATTTGTAGTGATAAACAATTTTGTTTAATTTATTAAGTACACATTATTTATTTACATATTATTTACATGTTATTTACAAAATTTACACATTTACACAAGAAAACCAAGTTTTATTACGACTTATTTTACAATTTTTGTAATTTTTCTCTTCCTCACTTTGGCTTTTTCTTTAATATCTCTATTCAATATTCTAATTTTAAAATACATTTTGCATCGAAAGAAAAGATGCTTTTGGCCTCTGTACTTAAATTGATAGATTCCGCAAAATCCATTAGAACTTTTAAATAATTTTTGGTCAATTTTAATGTCTCCCCATTAAAATTGTTAAAAATGTGGTCGAGTTCATTACATTTAGTTAGAAAATCTAAGTTTGGTTTTAGTAGACCGCCTTCGGAAAGATGGTTTACCCAGGAAAACGACATTTCATTACTGTCTGGAATATAACCAAGTATTTCTTTTTTCTGTAGCTTAAAAGCAATGAACCCAGCCAAATTTTCTAAACCATCCCATTCCAGATCTTGAACATGCTGTTTGATAACATTTTCCTGAATATCAGCAGAATGATTTTAATCTGCATGCTCATCGTTTTCGTATGTATTAAGGTTCGAAACACCACTTATGCTTGCAATAGCAATATGTGGAGTGTCCTCTATTTTAGCAATGTTTGCCGATTCTGAAATGATATCATCATTTCGCCCCATAAGATAATTTCCTTAACCTATATTTAAATGGTAAAGCAGTTGGGTGATCATATAAACCTCCAATTGCTCCTATAATGGAAAAAAGTCCTTCCAGCGGATCCTGATTTAAATGATATGTTAATAAATATTTTATATTAAAATCCCTTTTCATATCAATAAAAACTTGTTTCAAAGACCTAATACTAATAAATAATTATACCGCGCTGAAATGGCAACAAAGTGTTAGTGTTCTTGATGTTTTCACATTAAATTTGTGTTGCTGGTAACACTTTAGAATCCTTTTGTTCACAAACATGTTTGTCCCTTGGAAAACTAAAGAAACGGCAATCCGAAACTTTCTTGCTCTTTTTGTTGTTGTTGCTTAAACAACCCATCACTGCACAGTACACCATTGTAATAAATGTTTAATGCAATGTTTTAATTATAATTTATTAAATTTCACGCACATATATCTGCAAACAAAACGAATAACACATTAAACACCGAACCGAAACCTTTAACCGCCGTACAGACTGCCTGCTGCTGTGGAAATTTGTCACAGAGTGACGTCAGGCGTGCGAGAGAGATGGGCTTATCCCATGCGCGTGGGTTTATCTTAGTAGTAGTAGCACAGAAGAAACCAAATCAGAAGTTGCACTTGTAAATTTGTATGGTTAAATTTGGTCATTGCGCAACTTCCAGGCGCAGTTTGTTATGACTCTGAAATTCGTAATGTGGCTGACAGCTTGAAATTTAGTCGTGCTTAGAGATGGGCGGAACGATGCGTTAGATGAAACGTTCCACACGTTCTCGTTCCGAAAAAATACCGTTCCAAAATAACGTTCTTCCGGAACGAGGGACCCAAATGACATTACTAGTTACGACGTTATTCAAGAACGTTTATTATTATTTTATTAGCGACATATTAATAAGGTGTTTTTAAAATTCATTTGAAGTATTGTTATATTGGTGTATCTAAAGAAATATCAGTGAGATTGAGAAACATGTACACTTGTTTTTAAAAAATAAACTTGTCATATTCCTTTAGTGAAACTCTTATATTCATGGCTCGATGAAATTTCTATTTATATCAAATATTTAAACTGTTCTTATTTTTAGTTCTATCAGTAAATAACGATTATTATTATGCTGAAAAATTTATTAATTTGTCGTTTTACATTTTACAATAAAATTAGCATTTATAATATTTTACAATTATGCGTTTCTATCAATGAAAAAACCCAACGTGAAAGAAGCGTTCCCAGTTCCGTCCTTCCTTGCGGAACCGGGAGAATGGAACGTGGAACGGGAATCGTGATTAGTTCCGAGCAGCGACGCGCAAGCAACAACACTAACGCCCGTATTCATAGTCGTTCGCCAGCGGATCGCCGGCGACTCGCCAGAGTTTCGTTATGAATAGTATGTTGGCGGCACTGTACGTCTATGTCAAATTCGAGGTTAGCAGGTTAGATTTTGTGTCAGTTTCTGTCAAAACTGACTGAAAACCTAACCTGATCACCTCGAATTTGACATAGACGTACAGTGCCGCCAACATACTAATCATAACGAAACTCCGGCGAGTCGCCGGCGATCCGCTGGCGAACGACTATGAATACCGGTGTTACACTGTCTGTGTTGCGTTCTTCTCGTTTTCAGCGTTTCAGTTTTATTCCGTCGTTCCAAAATAACGCGTTCATCCTATGTTAGGAACGTTCCGGTACGTTGCTAAAAAATACCGTTCCGAAAGAACGTTCCGTGGGGAACGACTCATCTCTAGTCGTGCTGCTTTTGCGCTAAATGAACACAAATAAGTTGTGGCTGCGGGGTGAATTGGTTTTGTTTGTTTGTTTATTGCAATAAAATGGGCTATCAATACTGTGCAGTGTTCAGTTGCAACAATAATAGTAGAATAAAACCAGAGTTGAAGTTTTTCCGCTTGCCTAATGATCCCAGGAGGTACGTAAATTCGTAGGTTAGGTATTGCAAGCAATTTACTATTTAGTGTAGTACCCAAGAATAAACAGTGTTTATTCTTTGGTAGTACGTAAAATTTCAAATCAGTATAAGTTCTTCATCTTGTTCATAACGCTTTATTGCTACCATGTAAAATTTACTACCTTAAAATTCTTGATCCTATTGTTTCTTTAACAGAAGGCAACGATGGTTGGAATCGATTGGAAGAACTGAGTTGACAAATGAACCTGACAAAACTCTTCATAATAGGCGCGTTTGCAGTGATCATTTTGACGACAATATGTTAAGCGGAATGTGTCGGTCAAGATTACGCGACAATGCAGAACCAACATTGTTTAAAGAAGGCCAAGGATTCAAAGGTACGTCAGGTAACCGAATTTAAAATTAAATGAACCTGCAGTTCTTTTACTATAAACAAGTACCCCATTTTAATTAATTTATCTACGACTGATTGGATAAAAAATTATTTTGTGTTTTCAACTTTCTTCCTTTTTAAAGCTTATTTAATAATATTCAATACTCAAGTATTTGTCTAGTGAGACAAACATCAAAATTATGTTTTTTTTACATAACGTATCCTATTTTAGGAATCCCTGTAGCCTCCACTTCTTGTGTAGATGAGACACCTGAT
>CALNHX010008001.1:0-43275 GCA_940337035.1 Agriotes lineatus
GAGGAAATTTGCCGTTGTTGATTGTCCTGAAATACCATATGCAAAAATTTTTAACAAATATTTGTCGTTGCGTCCTGAAAATGTAGCAACGGATAGAATATTTTTAAAGTATGCAGATGGCAAGTGCTGGAGACAAGTAGTTGGCATTAATACTATTGGTGCAATTCCTTCTCGTATAGCTCGCTACTTGAATCTTTCTGAACCTCAAAAATATACCGGCCACGCATTTAGGCGTACATCGGCCACGATTATAGCGAACAGTGGCATGAGTATTGACGAATTAAAACGTCAAGTTGGGTGGAAGTCTTCCAGTGTTGCGTCAGCGTATATTGAAGACTCCAGTGTAAATAAAGTTGCAGTTTCTAAACGTATTGCTGAAAGTGTTACGCCGGATGAGATTCAGAACCTTCCAGCAATCTTTCATGCAACGACAAGTCATTCCACGAAGTCTACAGATGGATTTAAAGTGTCCAATAATTCGAATTGTACCTTTCATTTCCATTTTAATAATTAATATTGTTCAAAAGTTGCAAAATTTGAATAAAATTGTGAAGTTTATTAATGTCAGATTAATATTACTGTTTCCTAGTAACCAACCTATAAAGCAAAAGCACGCCGTTCTATAATTATCGATCTACGCACGCTCCAGCGTATTTTAATCGTCATTTACAATACATGCGTACTAAAAAAGAACATTTTTGTAACAATAATTCACTAACAAGGCTAGATTAGAGTTTCTAGAAGCCATTTCAAAAGATATTAATTACAATTGAAAAATATTTCTCCTAAAAAGCGTTTTGCATAGAAAACGTAAAAATTATGCAAACACACTATTTTTCGGTAAATAATAAAAAAATCTAAAGAAGTAATTAACATTTTATATTATTTTTCTGTGTACACTCAGGAAGATATAGATATGAACTCGGAGCAAATGCACATTGGGGGCAACTTTGGCGTTGATCATATGAGTGTGTAAGAGACAATACTAGCTTTGCGTTCTCTCAAATCCAAAACAGCTTTTGGATTTGATGGAATTCCTATCTACGTAAGTACATCTACATGGCTTGCTCGGAGTTTCTAGCGTCTATTATGACAACTTTATTTAATCTTTCTCTGCAAACTCATACTTTTCCTGATAAATGGAAAATTGCAAAAGCATGACTGGTTTTCAAAAGTGGTAATAAAACCAAACTACTTAACTGTAGACCCATATCTATATTATAATCAATATCAAAAAAGTATTCTCATGTAAGATCACAAATATTTAATACGCAGCATGGGTTCATGCTATCGCTCAACACGAATTTGTATCTCTCTACACAATAAATATATATAGCTTTGGACGATAACTTACAAGTGTTATATACACCGACGTCACCCTATTTTATAAAAAAAGTTACACCACTTAGGATTTTTTAACAATTTAATTTTATTTTTTAGATTCTCTCTTAGAAACAGGAGACAATATGTGTATAAAAGTTATGTTTCCAATGAATACAAGGCAGCATCCAGTGTACCTCAAGGTGTCAATTTAGGACCATTGTTATTTGGCTTACTCATTAACGACTTTCCCATTGTCATTGGAAACTCGAAGCACGCATTGTTCGCTGACGATCTTAAATTGTGGAGGATGATTAAATCTATCAATGATTGTTAGGTATTACGAAATGATATCGACAATATCTACAAATGGAGTAACAAAAAGTAAATTATACTTTAATATCAATAAACATTCCACATTAACATCTACTAGAAAGAAGAACATTATTAGATTTACATATGACATAAATGCTATTGCACTTTCAGTTAAAAATGAAGTAGTTTGATAGCTTACGCACATTTTCCAATCATATAAGCAACGCAGTAAATAATTATTTTAAAATTTCTACAAAGTAGAAAGGATTCAGAAGCGTTTCATACGGTTTTTGCACTACAAATCAAGGCGTATACATATACCCTTTAGTAACACCTTCATAGGCTCAGTTACTTGACGAATATAAACTGCAGTCTTTACAAACGCGTAATTATATTTCATCTTTTATATTTTGACATCGAGTAGTACACTCTTAGGTTGACTGTTGCTTCACAATTCTAATGCAACCAAATTTTTTTGTGCCCGGAGTAACTTCGCGCTTTCGAGCCTATTTTTACTTGGATAACCAAAAACCAATATCCTACGCCACTTTATATGTAGCTTACCATATAGCTAACTTACTGTCTCAAGAAATTGACATCTTCAATGGAAACATAATAGTTATGTACATTATAAGACCGTTATATAGGATTTAACATGGGAGCATGGAAGTCTTAGTTATCCATGTGAGCATGTTAAATCCTATTATCTTCATCGTTAGGCAATTAACCAAATTAATTTTAGTACAGCACTCTCTTTATATAAAAAATACATTGAACCAGATTTATTGATAAAGATAAAATATTGAACAATACACGTTTGCTTATGGCACATAACCAAACTTGTATCGTTAATATCTATAACGGTCGAATATTGTATAACGTTTATGTTTTTCTGGAGCTCTTTCCATCCACAAGAAAGAGAATATACTAAAAATTTTATGTATCGATTATTTTTATAGGAGAAAATCTAATCTCATTTTAGGACAGTAACTCTGTTTTCTTAGCAACGGGTAAAATTGGTGGCGATTGTGGAAATAATAGACGTATCGGTAAAAATCGTAGTGTATCGGTAATAGTAATTTACATTAGAAGACCGTTACTTGGTACTTTAGACAGTTACTTGTTACTTTCAGGGCAAGCACGGATAGTTAGTTATCCGTGCAAGCCAGTAAAGTTCTAGTAACGGTCGAGTATTGTACAATGTTTTATGTTATTAGTAGCTTCAGCGTACTTATGCGAACGCTTTGTCCGTCCGTCCGTCCGTCCGTCCGTCCGTCCGTCCGTCCGTCCGTCTGTCTGGATCGCCTGTAACTTTCGAACGGCTACAGATATCGAAATTGTGAAAGGGGGCAAAGTTGTTGCTAAAGTCCCGAGCACCTTCATGCGCTATTTGGTTTTGGCAAAAGGTGGCGATTTTCCACTTTGCAAACAAAATTTCCAAGCATTTTAGCACGGTGGCGGCTCGTTCACTTGGCGCCATCTACAGAACGTCGGTGGTCACGTTTTGAACTACACATTCTGGGTGCGCTATAATTCCACTTGGCGCCATCTACAGAACTGCGGTGGTCACGTTCTGAAGCTACTCCTTAGATCTGTAATTGAGCAGTTTATTTTGAATCGTAAATACTTCTTGTTACAAAACATTGTTTTCATAGATAAAACATCTCTTTACGATCAGTAATTACGGACAAGATCAGTAAAGAGGTTCTTTACCCGTAGAAACAGAGCTCAGTAAACGGACGTTTACGATTCAGAATACGGTAAAAATGTTTACCGGTCTAGCACGTTATGAAAATTTTACCTATACGAGTATAAGGCGGATCCCTATTCAACAGTATTTACGGTTCAGGATAACATAAAAACATTGAAGTATGATTGTATGTGGGCTCAACCGGCACAACATTGTAGGGTTACCCCACTAATTAGAAGTCGTAATTGTTTTAATTTTTAAGTTTTTATCAATTTAGTATGCTACTTTATTTTTTACATTTCTACAAATATTTACATTCACTTTCTTAAAAATCGTTCAAATGCAGGAGTATATGAGGTACTAATTATTTAAATCAAAATTTAGTTTAAGCAATTGACGTCATATTCTTATATTATTATATTTGTACATAGTTAGTACACTGTGACCTAATTTTAGTGACAACAGTTTATAGAAATGTATAAATAGATAGACTAAAATTTACTATACAAAATAAATATATTCATAATTCTATAAAATTTTTAGATTTAACATTTATTAGGAGTAATAATATAATGGCATGAGGACACTAAATGGTATAGAAAAGAAGTAAAAACTAAAAAATATTTAAATATTTTAGTCAATGACAAATTTAATTATAAATATAATATTTAAATATAAGAAAAGATTAATTAATAACTCAGTTAACAGAGCAATAATACTTTCACCAAAAAAGTTCATAAAGATAACCGAAAGGTAATTAGAAATATGTAAGAAAATAGTATATTACATACCGAGGTGGGAAGTGTTTCATTACTGTCGAGAGATTAGGTAGTTTACCGAGACGCGTAGCGTCGAGGTTAACTTTATCTCGAGACAGGGATGAAACTTTCCACCGTGGTATGTATACTATTTTATTTGCAATCATCTAATTTTAAAAATAACTACAAATGAATTCTGAATAATAGATATCTTGATGTAGCTAATATCTTTGTTACCATGAAAACAACCCACCCAATGTTTTGTTACCATGGAAACACCCCACTCTTCAGGTATGTAATATTTTTCGGGGTATGTAATAATTTCCTGGCTAGTTTCAAGTAATCATCTAGTTCCCAGCTGTTGTTATGTCATGAAATTGACACATTACAATGTGATTGCGAATAAATATAATTACTGCTAAAAATTTATTAATGCTAATATAAATAATAGAGTACAAACAAAAAATTAAAATAAAATTCCATCTTTTAACTTAGAATCAAATTGCTCAGGATATAATTTTAATTATAATCAAGTAAATAATACCAACTATCACAACTTTGCCAATTTATTTCTAACATTTCTATACAACAAGAAAGAGGGTTGAATAGATATAATTTTCAAATAGCTTTTAAAATCACACATCTGGTCATACATTTAAAGGCAAAACCTTGATTATGCTATTGACAGAATACATAACTTCAATTTTAGTACACCTATTATATTAGAAAAAGAAAATAATTGAAAGAAAATATTAATTTATAAAATACTGAAAATTCAAAATATACAAATTCTCTAAATTAGATCAAACTCACATTAAAAAACTTAATAAAATATATTATAGTGTAATAATTTAAAAATTCTAATACGTTGAGTTAAAAAAAGTTGCACTCATTTAATAGACAGAAATTATGTTGGTATTTTAATGTATTTTTTAGGAAGTCATTCAAGATTCACTTGATGACCTTATTCACAGCATGCCTAAAAGAGTAAATGAAAATATGAGAGGTCAGGGCGGTGCAACAGCTATTAAAATTTATAACTGATATCTATGTTGTTTTCACCAAAACTTAATCAATTATTTTATTTGACTCTAACCAATGTATTTAAAAAATCAACATTTTAAATGGGTGTAAAATTTTTAAAAACTCAGTATACATATTCGTTTTTTAAATAAAAACTAAAAAAAAATAAAAAAACATTTTTTTATTATAAATATCTTAAACATTCTCTTCTTTTCATTTTGATATCAATGAGAATAAAACTTTGGACACTATGAGAATTCCACTCTTTCAGTTTGGGAGCATGCTTTCTTTATCTTATCCCTTTTAGTAAATGATAGGAATTCACAATAACTAGTTAAAGTAACATTTTCGTAATAATGTATAAACAATTTTTCAATAATAAAAAACAATACAAGTAGCATATATCAAGTGCTGTTCGTAATTTCACTACTTCTCAAACCTTCGTAAATAATCGCTCATTAAAATAAGGGTAAGGTTAACTTGAGAAAATTTATTCACAACACAAACCTAATTTAAACTTCTCTTTATAATTTTCCGAACATGTAAATGTTTAAATTTCAAATTATACTGAAAAAGACTAACTGAGAGTTGAAATATATGCACTTATCAAAAAAATCTTTCGTTTTATTAAATTGCTGCCTTATAAACCACCAACCTCCTTCTGAATTAACATTTATAGATCGATATAATGGTCATAGCTCTCTTCTAATCTTCTAATTCATTTTTTTCTTGTGGGTGTCTTGAACTCCAGTCTAAAAGAAATATTGGATGCTTGCAAAACTGTTCATGGTCTACCACGTTTAAAATTTCCCCAGTGTGAAACACAAAAATTAAAATGTATCTTAACATTCATTCAGATAATAATGTCCTGATTCATTGAGATTGAAACGCGGATGCCTGCACAAATATCCATGAAATACCGATACGCTCTATCAAACATAAAATGTGTATTTGAACAAAATATAACCGCATTGTTTTAATTTGCTTACAACGGTGAAGAATAAAAGCACTCTCTTGCTTGGCGTTCCTATTTCTCAGCCACTCCAAGCATATATATAATACACATATATTGCTGGTAGGGCCTGGAAACTTCAGAAAACATTACGGCGCCGACATAGTTTCACTTAGAGTATAATGCGTCTCGTGCGCATGCGTGAGAACTCGAACTCCGCCTTTTTAAGCGAATTTTAAAGTTAACCACTTCCCCATTGGGCGGACGACGCCGCCGCGCCTGCGCACATCTCACCGTATACACGAAGGAGTTGGTTGTGTGTCTCACTTCATCGGCTAGTTTCCCACTTATAGCCGCTAGCAATATAGTAAGTATTAGATATATGACTCCAAGCTCCATTCGCGCGGCTTCAGGATAAATCAAGATAGTGTTAGTGTTATAGCAACCAACATCTTTATCCTTTCTCTTGTTATCGCGGCTTCTCCCCAGTTTGAAACGTAAAATATGTCAATTTGTCTTGACCTACATTCTTACGTAGCACTATGTAAATTTCGCTGCAATATTGCGCTCCTAACAATATAGGTCGTAAAACAAGCCCTGCCGGGGTGCTCGCTAGTGCTAGTGCGAATTATCGGGTTCGGCAGCAGCAACTCCTGCAAATCGGGTCTCTACAAAATACTGTATGTGCGCCCGATTATTCCGGCCATTACCGCCGTCGTTCTTGCACGTCGGCTTCTTCGGGACACTTTAAATGGAAGGGTGATTTTCTCTTTCCTGTTCTAAGAGCTACTGTCAGTATCGAACTTTCACAAAGTAGATAGATTTACGACAGAAGATGGACAAAGAGGACTTTATAGGTCACCAGTCGATCAGGAGCAGTTACTTAGTTCCGGACATAATGTAGTGGTCTTTTAAAATGGTCCCAGAAAAAGTTTTATTGCCGCCATAAACCATTGCCGCTGCACTTCTTGTAAACATTTTTGCTCTAAATTCTTGCCGGAACTAAACGCCGCGTAGCTGTCTTGGGATGTATTTAAGGGCTGTCGAACACCGGCGTGACATCTTTGTCAGGTTGGTTTCTGGTGTAAAGTAAGTGGTTTGTTGATAAATTGTCGTAGCATGACTAATTGTTCTTTGTTGCATTTAGAAAGTCCACTTCCATGGCAGGATTCTACAATCAGCATTAAAGAATTGGCAGCTAAAATCCTACATACATATACTTTCGCGCCTTATAAAACATTTAATTAGTACCTTTAAACAACAACTAAATATAACCTCTGCGCAGATTCATAGATTTATTAGATAACTAAAGGAAAATCTTTCCTTCCACCTCTCAAAGAATTACTAATGGACAATGTTTTAAGAAATTTTAAACTCACATCAGGTTTCGTTTACTTGGAAGATGAAATTCTGTCAAACTCGCTTCATGAACACCTTGTTTATTTAAAACAAATCTTCTAAAAATTTGGGAATATAATTTATAAGTTCAATTAAATAGGTGTGAATTCTATCTAAAAAAAGTAACTTTTCTGGGCCACGTTATTAACCCAGAAGGGATAAAAGTAAACCTATCAAAAATTGAAGCAGTACAAAAGTATCCGATTCCAATAACTGCGAAAAAAAATCATAATTTTGCTAAGGTAGTTTCTCCCATGACAAAATGCTTTAAAAAAAGATTCTAAACTCTACATAAAAATAATTAATATAAAAATACTGTTCTCCTCTGTAAAGGATTAACAATTAATCTTAATGTACACAGACTTCACCAAACCTTTTAAACGTACTACTAATGCTTCCAATGTAGCCATTAGTGGAGTATTGTCTCAAAATACAAATCCAGTTGAATATTACTCTAGAACTTTAAATAGTGCTGAAAAAATATTCAGAAAACAGAAAAAGAATCTCTAGCATCAAACACTTAAGGCCTTACCTTTCTAGGTGGAAATTTCCATAGATACGTAATATAATCTTTTAGTATGATTAAATAAATTAAAGAAACTAAATTCCAAATTAGTTCGTTGGAAACTAAAATTAGTACAGTTATATAGCTGATGCGTTATCGTGTATAGAAATTACAAAATTAGTAATACGAAGATGTAGATTCTGAATCTATTATCTTCCAATTAAATGCCGATAAACCACCAAAAGTAGAAATAAAAGACTTGACGAACTTTTTGCAGAATTTTAGAAACATTTAATACTCGACAAATATAACTTTTATGTGCATTCAGTACTCAATGAAGATGATAGAAAGATTATTCCCGTAACAGAAACATCAATTAAAACATTTAAAAATAGGTTAATAATCAAATTAGATAGTAATTATGACATTAAATATACTAGGCCCTTTCAGAGAAGGAATAATGATATCACTAGAGTTGGGCAAATGCATATTCGCATGATGTTTTGTTATTGAGCATAATCACTTTAATATAAATAAAATTATTTAGCATGTTTTGCATATATTAATGGTTTACAGCATATGCCATATGCAAGAGCATATATTAAGATTTACAGGCATAAAAATGCATGTTTTAGGTAAAATTTCACGTAGGCTTTTTATTAGAAACAAAAGATAGCTTTTTGAAAAGCAGAGATTCTTTTAAATTCAAACTTCTGTGTTTGGCCTTTAAACAAAAGGACAGGGTATCGGTAATAGTCAATAAGTTAATAATTTTTATAACTTCCTCATATTTTTTACATGTTCCTTTCTTGTATGTTTTCCTATGTTGTTTTTCCTCTACTTTTGCCGATATGTTTTCTTATTTGAACTCATTGTATATTGTTTCGTTTCTCCATCTGTCCAATTTTGCCAGTCCTTGTATCTTTTGTAGGTATTTCATTGCTATTGTTGTTAGTTTCTTCTTATGTTCTGGTAGGGTCGGGATCAAGTTCTTATACCCCATTTCAGTCCCCATTCCATATTGAAAGGTTGATTTTCATCCATTTACCTATACAATTCCTGTGGCATTCTTATATACACTTTCACAATTCCTCCATACTTCTATGTTTTCCTTTATTTCTACACTTATTTTTCTCGCGTGATCTTTCACGAATTTTATATGTTTGTTTCTCTTTGTTTTTAGTGATTTTACTACTTTTCAGAAGTCTCTTCTGTTTTTCTCGAATGTCTTTTGTATTTCTTTCCAGTAATCTTCCCAGCTCTTTACTTTTTCTTTCTTTACTTCTTTCTATGCTTCATTTCTTCTTTCTTGTCTTCGTCTCTTTTGTTCCCTGCGTTCTCTTTGTTACTAAATTTCCGTTTTACCTCATTGTTCCACCATTTTGTTCTTTTCATGTTCGGGTGTATGATTTTTTTCATACATACTTCTCTGGCTGTTTGAAGTATTTCCGTTTGAGTATGTCCCACTTCTCGTTTATAGTGAACTTTTCTTTTTCTTTCTTTATGGTGTTCTAAATTATGTTTTAGTTTTTCTTGTTATTCCTCTCTCGCTTTATTATCTTATAGTTTTCTTGTCTGTAGAGCTTTATATGTTCTACTTTCTTTTGCTTATGATAACGATATTATAATCGTGGTTATTACTAGTTTCTGTTGTGTACTTAGTTCTTCTGTTTTGCTTATTTCTACGTTTTGGACTAGGTCTTTAATCTGTTTTGTGTACAGTATGTAATAAATTAGGCTTTTTGCTTTCCTTTCTTTAGCCTCGGATGTGTAGCTTATTTTTTGTTTAAAAAATGCGTTTTTTATTCTTAGGTAGTTAGTGATACCAAATTGTAAAATCTTTTCTCTGTTGCTATTCCTTTCTCCGTAACTTCCTATGGTTTCAAGTCTTTTGTTTTTGTCGCTTTAAATCTTAGCATTCCAATCTCCTATTACTAGAATGTTTTAATTTGTTTCTCTTAGTACATATAATATTTTCTGTAAATTATCATTGTTGATATCCATTGTTTTATCGTCTGTTATCTGTACTGGAGCGTATAATTGTATTATTACTATTTTTGTTTCCAATCCGATCTCTATTGCAGTTATCCTTGAGTTTATTGTTTTCCAGTTCAGCACAATTTGATTTATTTCATTAATAACTATTATTCCAACTTTTTCTTTCGCTTTTGTTCCATCTGTAGTTCCTGAGTATTCCAATGTGAAATTTTCACCTAACTGTTTATGTTCTTTGCCTTGTTTTTTGATCTCACTTAATCTTATAATTTGGATTTTTCTTTTCTTCATTTCTTCTATTATTTATTCCTCTTTTGTATTTATGAATGTTATGTTCCAAGTGGCTATTTTTACTTGACCCGTCTTTGTTTTGTTTTTAGTTATGTCGTGTTCTTTCCTATTTTTATTTTTCCTTTTACATCCCAGTAGCTTGTTTCTTCTATATCCAATCCATAGAAAGCTTATTTTTTCTTCCTCAGTTTTCTGTTGAGCTCTTCCAATTTCTTTTGAATCCTTCTAGTTTTGAGAAATTTACAACTGTATTATCGTTTATTGCTTTGGTTTCTTCTTTGAAAATGTTTCTTATTAGGTTTGCATCTATATGCACAATTTAATTTATTTTGTTATTTGCAGATTTTCTCCCGTATGAAGCTCTAGTTTTCGCCGGTGTTCTGTATCATTAATTTGGTTCTTTATAGCTTTAGCATCCAAATGCTAAATTACTACAAATAGACCATAAGTCCAGCTGGCCGATTTTAGTAAAATTTAAATATGTCGTGAAGCTAGTGTTTGTGCATTTTTTTAATATCAAATTCAACGTTTTCTGTTAAAAAAAAACTCAATTAAAATACTAGAATCTGTACTCAGTTTTAATAGCAAATCAAAAAGCACTCAAAGCTGTTCGGCCATGATGAACGAACAGCAGGTAATCACTGACTACAATAGATTGATTGTCGCTACACTAATCATTTTGTAAAAGATACTTATGTATGGTTAAACCCTTTCGTTGCATTACGCGCAACTTGTAGAAGTGAAAAAATATATTTGCACGATTCATGACTATATACTACCAATTTTGTAATATCACGTAGAAATTAATTACGTCACTAATAAGCAGGAAATAATAAAGTCATATGAAACAGAAAAACATAAAATTCAAAAACAATAACCAAACCTACAGTGATTTCATTACGTAGATCTCTTTCATAGTAAACAATGTACAACTTATAGCTAGCGCACTCGTCCTAATCAAACCTAAGCGCAATGGGCAATCGTGATACCACAGCAAAAATATTCAACATAACTTTGACTACTCATGGTATTATAAGTGATTATTTAAGTTACAGACAATGTGCCAATGATGTTTCCAATCAAATTAAATCTGGCAAATCACTTTATGAGCTCAGAACAAAAGCAATAAAAAATTTTATAAACACATTAAGAATTCGCTCGATTCGAAAGCTAGTACTTTTTGTCTGAGAAATACGGACAATGAAATTATAACAAGTCTAAAACGAGTAGCTAACCGTTTTGCACAAGAATTTCGTTTATCTTTTAATTTAGAACCTGATGGCATAGTGCCCAGATTACCTGAGTTCAGAAGAAACCAAAGATCTATTAATGATGGAAGCTTTCCTGGTCCCGACAATATACATCCTCCTTTTATTAAAAAATGCCAAGGTAGCTTCGTTCCTCATTCAGTCAAACTCAAGAGAACATCGCTGTCTGAAGCAAGCGACTATTGACTGGAAAAAAGCAATTATTATCCCCATATTCCAAAATGGTGACAAACTTAACCCATCTAATTTTCGTCAAGTTAGTTTAACTTCGCCATTGTGTAAGTGCATGGAAAGAATTATTAGTGGGAAACTTTCAAACTTTGTCTTTGAGTCAGGTGTTCTTCATCTCCAGCAGCGTGGTTTTCGTAGTGGAAGATCCTCTGTTTCGAACTTGTTGCAGTGTGTTAACAATTGGTCCAAAGAGTTAGACAGAAACAACCCAGTCGATGTTATACATCTTGATTTTAAAAGAGCATTTGACAAAGCTCCACATAAGAGATTGCTCCATAAACTACAACACTTTGGGGTGACCGATCTCCTATTATCATAAATTCGTGATTTTCTTACTGGTAGATGCTGTCAAGTGAGAATCGAAGACCAACTGCCTGATGGTTTTACCGTGAACAGCGGGGTCCCGCAAGGGTCATTGATAGGACCGCTTCTGTTCAATGTTTTCATCAGTGATCCTGTGTATGAATTTCAATCATCTGTTTCATCATTTTCTAATGACATGAAATTTTTCGGAAATCCATTGATGACCAGAATTGACATAGAAAATTACCTTTTTCGACCCCAAGATCAGTGTTCGAAGTGGCTGTTAGAGCTGAATGAACAAAAATGCAGCGCGTTGCACTTGGGATACCACAACCCTAGCTACTCGTATATTCTGAACAAATATGCCTATAAAGGCGGTTTAAATAGGAGTACCACATTGCTAAAACAAACAATAAAACAAATACCATGTCGTACCTAGTTTCGATAGCTTTTAAAAACATGTCTCTTCAACCTAAGATTTATAAATCCTATATTCGGTCAACTTTGGAGTAAGCGTCCTATATTTGGAAGTCTTACCTTGCTAAAGACATTCATGCTCTTGAACTCGCCCAGAGATGTATCACCAACTTATCGCCAGCTATTCGAAATCTGCCATGTGAACAGAGACTGCAAGTATTGAGGCTATCATCGATTTCTGAAAGACATTATTATGAGGTAACCTAATAAAGATATATAAAATCCTCCACGGTTACTACACTGTATCCATTGAAGGCTTTGTGATATGTGAGAATGTGAGGTTGCGTGGCCACGAGTTAGTGACCGAAAAATTTAATAAAATATGTCAGCAGTTCTGTTGATTCAACAGATTGTTTAGAGATTGGAATGCTCTTCCCGCCTTCAGTAAATGCCTTTAAAAACGTCTTAAACAAATCGAGAGATTAATTTAAGTTAAGCTTATAGCTTTAATTAAGTATTGACTTTTACGTTAAGTAGATTAAGTAGTTACAACTCATCTGTACTACGATGACTTCAACTATTGAAAAAAAAGCATAGTCAAAGGAAGCAACATGTACAAAGAAGAATAAATGTAACAGCAACTAACAACGAAAATTATACAGTACTCGGTCATAAACGATAGTAGAGTAAGCGGATCTGAAGGGATACAGCAGGACTGCTGAAAACTGGGGCTTTCTTCAGTGTTTGTAAACACCGAAGAAAGCTATATCAACTACGTATCAACAGCAGCGAAATTATGAATGACTGAAAATCCTCTTACATTTCTACTATCTTCAAAATAGGAGAAAAAATCGCTGTTAAAGTTATCATGGTATTTGGAGTAAAAGTGTGATCATTGGGCGAATACTTAAAAATATATTGAAAACAAAATCATCTCGATATGTAACCTGAGGAAGAAACGATCAATAACATATTCTGCAGAAGATAGCAGGAAATCTACATGGTATATGATTATCTGGAGAAGGCTTATGATAACGTACCAATATCAAAATTGTCGACAACCTTTTTATAAACAGAAACAAATGCAAACACCATAACAACCACAAAATCGGTAAGAAAACCACAAAATGCTTTAGCTACAAAAGAATTAAGACACCCTTTCAGCCTTGTTGCTCAAAATATATGAACGAGCCATAAGAAATGAAAGGGAAAGTGTTGTTAAATGGGCATTCTCACATCAGAAAATGAGCAGTTATGCAATGACCAATTAATGGAGAAATATCAAACATGGAGTCAACATAAATAAAACAGAATTAGAGAACTGCCAACGAATACACGGTTCTAAAGATTTTAGTGGGGGATAAACACTACAAATCAAGCAAGAGGTAAAACTGAGATAAAATACAATAATCAGAAGGAAACAAGTACAGTTGCTCAGTTAAATTCAATATTTTGGGACCAAAGTGTGAGTACAACAACAAAAAATAGGATAAGCATACAACACAGTGACTAATAATATAACGACGCAAATCTATTTATTTACCTAGCTGTGTATCCACAACGCTCTGAAGTTAGTTCCAGTCATCTACGTCATCTACCGTGAGACTAGCAAAGTGATTACAGTTTTCTGTAACTAATAATAGCTTTCTATAAATTAATTCTTAGTTGTAGAATTATAACTTATGTCTAATGTCGTGTTACAACTGAAGGGCATATAAAATCTTAAAAGCAAATAATGATAACTTTTCGAACATGGCAAAGCTTCTATCGCATTTCAATAAACAAGGAATTTTCGAACAGAATTTTGAGTAAATTGCTAATTTAAAAAGAGATATAGTTCAAACATAAACATGTAAATTATAACTCATTTTCGTTTCATATAGGCACAAGATAGCTTCGAGCTAGTAATAGTATATTCCGGATTTAGTTTAGAAAAATTATGTTTACAGAACGAGTACGGTTGGTTTGAGCAAGAGTGCCAGTAAGTACTTAACCATATACGAGCAGAAATATTGAGAATAAGGTAAAGGAGATTTAACCTAATATTACTTTTGGTCAAATTGGAAACACCATTAGCGTTGCTTCTGTTTTAGCAACACTAGTTATTTCCCACCATGCATTAAAAAGTAATTAATTTCAAAGGTAAGAAATTATTAAGAAAGGTAAGTTTAAGTAACAGGATTCTACCGAAATAGTGAAGAAAATTTTAAAAGTTTGAGGTATGTAAAGATAAAAACTAAAAAGAAATGTAAATAACAATCGCTCCTTTAATTTAAGTAACTGTCATACGGTGTATTTGATCATTTGTCGTTCAGATAGCCACGCGAAAATTGTAAACATCACAATATATGCGACACATACACAAATGCTGAATGTACACTGCATGTATCAATCACACTAGGCAGAGTTGATCGCATTTTCTTTAGTTTGCATATCTCGTACAGTTAAACATTTTTTTAATGTAAATTCATATATTTGTCAGTTCATTCCTCATTAACAGAATTTGTTTAATTTTTGAATCACAGTGTGAATTATAATAACATTAACATACGTTTTATTTAAACAATTACTTTATTGGTTGCAGAATAAATATAATATATTCCTGATAAAGTAATTAACAAATATTTGTACCAAATCAAACATTCCTATACAAATAGAAACTTCAGTCACAATCTTTTTTAGTTTAGAGTAATTTAGTAATGAAACAAATCAAACACTGGTCTAAATAAATGGAACTGCCATGTAAGTAATATTTTTTATATTGCAAATGTCTTTTATACGAATACAGAGAGTAAAATATATCTGGATACCATATTACTATTTTTGACGTTCATTTAATAAAATCTGTAGCGACTCTTTTTTAGCCCACATCATCAAATTAATTTTTTGTTCAGTTTGATATCGCTCCTAATGGAAGGTCCCTTATAACGCCAGATATTAATAGGATCAGGTCTAATATAAAGAGAGCATTTTTCTAAAAGTCCCTTTCTGATTCTATCAATAAGTGTAAGCAAAAGGCGACAAGAACCCGATATTAATAGCACTTGACGTTGCTTACTGTTATGGCTTATACTTTTCTTTTGCAGAACAGAAATTTCTCGAGAAAAATTTAATCAGAAATTCCTTTGCCAGAAAGTACGGTCGGCGCCTTAGAAATCGGGACAGTACTCAATACTATGATACATTTTACATGTATTTTTAAGTGTATAAACTGGAATTTTGCAGTTGTTATGGTTTTAATTGTTACGTAGTTTTTCAAATGTTCCGTTTTTTAGTTGATAGTAAAATTCCAATAATTCAAAAAAATTATAATAAATCAAATATTACAACGGAACATATTAAGTGTCCCGATTTCTAAGGCGCCGACTGTACATTACTATATTTTTCTACGACCGGGAGTAGAAGTCGGTTTTTATAGCATCAAAATTGTGACAGAAATAAAACATTTACTCCCTAGAGACTATATAAGACCAACATTTCCCTAGGAAGTTTACATTATGACTGACACAACAATTATGTCAAATTCGAGGTTATCAGTTTAAGTTTTGCGTCAGTTTTGACACAAACTGACGCAAAACCTCTAATTTGACATAATTGTGAGCTCTTGTGCCACCAACTTTAAAATTTACCATAGGCTACTAATTTTAAAATAATTGTAACTAAAATGTCATAAATAACGTTTAAAAAATACAGGTTTTTCGTTTTAAATCTTCCTGCAACGTGAAAAAAATAGTATATGCAACTCGGAGAGAATGCTATTTTGCTTCAGTGCAATTTCTCTCCCTCATTGCATAATCTACTATTTTTCACGCTTGGGAACAAAATACGATTTCTACGATACAAAAATCGTGACAGAAATAATGAATTATTCCCTAGAGGTAAGAAATTTACCTAGGGAGTTTTCATTATGTCTGAATCAACAATTACGTCAAATTCGAGGTTAGGAGGTTAGGTTTTGTGTCAGTGTGTGTCAAAACTGATGCAAAACCTAATCTGATAACCTCGAATTTGACATAGACTTACAGTGCCACCAAATTTAAAATTTAAAAATGTCAATAAATTACGTTTTAAAAAAACTAGGTTTGTAGTTTTAAACGTTCCTGCAGCGTGAAAGAAATAGTATATGCAATTAGGAGAGACTGCTATTTTGCTTCAGTGCTATGTGACTCAGGGGCCTTAACCTCGAGTCACAAATTGCACCTCAGCAAAATAACGCATTTCTTTCCCTCTTTGCGTAATCTACTATTTATTTACATTAGGGATTTAATGTAAAGCAAACTATATTTTGTAAAATCTCGTGCACTTTACGACAAGAAAAATAATTAATCAATTCCTCTATATAATAATACTATTACTCTGTCGATTTTGTATGAATAATGTGGTATACTTCCCACTATTGAGCGAATATTCAAAAAGTCACTATTGAGACAATTTAGAAAGACACTGTTGAAGTGTGTCGTTGGTGACACTGTCACACTGTATCAAATAACAAACAAAACCTAAGCTGCTAATATCGACTTTGACATAGACTGGAAGTGCCACCAACAATAATTACAAATCGAATCACAGGCGACCCTAATTAACTAGCAGAGTATCCCGTTCTTAGCACGCAATATTATATTATTTTTTTAAAAACACTGAAAAATGTTCCTTACGTCACTTAATTCAATTTTGTATCCCAGGAGGTTGGGCGACGATTTTGTGATTTATCGATTCTTTCTTTATTCGAATTGTAAAACTTATAACCGTGCTAAATTTTAAGTTTGTATATGACTACTACAATTTTTCATTTCTAGGGTGTGTTCAGGATAACATTTTTACAATTTACAATTTTTTACTTTACTAAGACCCTTAAGCCTATAACTGTGCCAAATTTGAAGACTGCATCACCTGGAAAGGCCAGGAATTTTGGACATTCAAAAATACTTTTACAAGAAAGGAAGTATTGGATTCACCCCAAAAATTCGAAATTAAATTTTCAACATATCTTCACGTTTTAGAGTCCTCTGAACCAAAAAATCAGTGGTTGCAAATCTTCCCGAAATGTAAAATGTTTAAAGTATGTATCATTTTTAGGTCGTGGGCCAAAAATTTCATTTCAAAATTGTTCCGACTAATAATACTTATAATAGTTTTTTCAGATACATAAAACAGTACAAAACCTAAAATTAAACCAACAGTTACATCCCAAATGTCTTAGGCCGGATCTGTCGGCTTTATAATGCCTGTAGGCCTTTGTAATCTGTAATTTTGTGTTAGGTTTAAAAACTTTTGGCATATAGTCTGTTCACTAAACATAAAAACATAAAGTGGCCTTTGATTTCTAAAATTTCATGAGTGTACTTCCAAAATGAATCTTTTGTCTAGGAATGTACTTACAAAAAGTTACTAAAACAAATAGGTTAAGAGTGTGACATTTAATTAGCATCTGTCATAACTACTTTTAAGGATGTTAAACAAATACTGTGTTGGATACTATTGATGTAGCATTTATTAATAGGTATTTTTATTACATTTTATAAAAGTTCAGGCAAGAATTTCCAGAATAGTATGTACTTTGACACTGAATTAATGATATTTATTAATTGTCATTTTTAAATTCAGTCACCTTTATGCAGGTATGGAAACCTTTGCAAAACAAAATACAGAATCCCTACCAGAAAAATTTTACGTATATGCCAACTTCAAAAAAATGTATATGTTTTTGTGTTTACTGAATGGCCTATATCTGCTTTAGTGTCAATTACAATTGGTTGACAGATAGGTATCCATGACACCAATGTCCGTAAATATTATCCCTAGTGGCAAACAAAGTATGAAAGTACTGGCAACATTGCACGTTTAACCTCAAAATGTCAAATTAGACACTTTCGTGAACCTCCTGTAGTTAACAGCTGATTCTGACAAAGTGTCAGAAACAGATTCTAGGGATTTTTAATTTTACTAAACATAAAAACAAAATTCCATGTCTACCTACCGTGAAAATAAACACTGAACAGTGTATACCCTTTTTATTTTATAAAGATACCTATATGGAAAATATGATAAATTGAGTAGAAATGCCTCACCGTGTCATTCCCATGAAAGGTGATGGTAGTTGCCTATTCTACTCTCTTTCGTATAGCATGCATAGGTCAGTAAATAGAGCAAATTGTCGTGCAATCTAGATGGCTATAACTATGTTAATGAGTTAATCTATTCATCAGATATTTTAAAATAAAGTACATATGGTACAGTTTGTGAAATAGTAGCAGCAGGAGAAGTATTTCCATTTTTTTAAGTTTTTTGTAACAGCATTTTACATAACCCAAAAATTACGCTTCTTCTACAGCTACAACTCAAAGTCATTCTGCTCTTCAAACAAAAATAAAGAAACGGCGTGCCTCAGATAGAACTAGAAGATCTCAACTACACCAAAAGGCAGTAAAATATGCGTCAAAACATCCACAGGTTAATAGAGCTGCTGTTGCTAGATATACTGAAGAACATCCAGAGGTTCATAGAGCTGCTGTACGGACAATCGTATGTGGCCTGCTCAAGGGTGAGTATACCAGCTACATTGGCTATACTTGTTCCAGAGGACAAAACAGCCATTATTGTCTACATTGGAAACCTTGCGAAGTAGACGATGTTGTTCGATGGGCAGACAGCGGAGAAGATACTGGTATGAGCATATTCCAAGAATGGATGATACCAGACTAGTACGCATAGCGATGGAAGGAAAGCCGTAAGATAAACGTCCACCCAGAAGGCCACATCAGAGATGAGCGACAGTCGCGAGAAAGGTCATAAAATTAGTGTCGTCCTATACAGATCTAACGATCTAATAAAATGTCGAAGAAGAAGAACACTAAGTTGTGCAAGGTGCTTGCTTTGAAAGGACTGAAACAACAGACTAAGAAATATTACAGTGTAGTGAAGCCATAAATCGCAATAACTCGTTGTTAACAGTTAGCGTAAGAATTCCAAAGAAAGGAAGCTCGCCTATAAAATAAACAGTGCCAGTCCGCAATAAATATTTGTGAAATGTAAGCAGTTAGCTTAAGCACCATTAGAAAACTTTCTAGCAAACGGATGCACGCAGTTAAAAAAGGTGATTTGTGCGCGGAATTCAACGGAGAGAAATTATTCAACGTCCCTCGAACTAAAAGGGTTTCTTAAAATACACTTTTCTAAATCAGAAGCGAAAGTGAAGTCACAATACAAAACTGCAGCTGTAAAAATCTAGTGAATTTCAAGTGGTGTCATAAACTCATAAAACCTCCAACCGTTGCGTCCCAAGTGAAAGTGTTGTACCATTGTTGTGACTAGAATAGAAAATCCTTTTTGTATATTGTGTAAATTGTGTAACATGGGTATATAAACCAGAGCGATGGGGTTGAACGAGATCATTGCACATCAGGTCTTCGCCTGTTAAACCACTTTGGTTAAACAGACACGCAAAGAGTCAATTCCTCAATGCGTTAATATTAATCTCATACTTAGTGGAACATTTACTTTAAGTGTTTCCACGAGCCAAGTGTCAGATCCACAAACGCTCACATGTATGCTGATTAACAAGACCTATTCGATCCACACGTGTAATAGTATAGTAGCAAATCCGCACATTTAATTTTATGTCTGTAATCCGTTGCGTTAAATAAAGAATATTAAAAGTGGTATAGTTATTCGTGTGTGTAATTTCTAACGAACACCTTAACCACCCACTTTAACAGTATGAATAAGTAGCGGGAAAAGTTTTGGTGTAACAGCCGATAGTAAAACATCTTTCAAAATTTAAAATTACTAAATACAAGAAACTAATCCCGTTTATTGATGTAAATATTAGCGAATTATTAAACATAAGAAGAATATAAAAAAAAATTAGATAAAAAATCCAAAAACAGACGGACAAATAAAAAATTATTTCGAAAATTCTGAAAAGCAGCTCTAAAAAGAAACGATACGGCAAAGAATACCAATGGGAGAAGAATTATTGTAGTCAAAAGTAAAGTCGTAGTACGATAGAAACGCCATTTGCAAGAACTTTTAGAAATAAGACACAAATGGGCGATTAGACATCAGCCTGAAGGATGTAAGTAGTCAAAACCCCGATGGTGACAATCTAGCGAAAGCACTTACTTAGATGAACTTATTATAGTACTACAGCAACAGCCTTGCAGCACATTACCGACATCTTAATATCTCCAAGAATGTCAACATCCGGGACTCTAAGGCCTTGCAAACAGCTTGCAGACACAGTGATCTATAAGGAATACCAAGATTCGCGACTGTTCATTGTCTGGAAAACCAGGAAGCTTAATTTTGCTAATTTTCAAAGGAATAGACAATGAGCAACACTGAGTAGGAAAGTTTTGCGACGTTGAAACACTCTCAATTACTGAACAGATTTCGCTTCGGTATAAAATATATGGTGTGATACACTCACACAACTTCCTTTTACAGTGATCTTATAATTAGCCAACAATTTGATTTTTAATTCCTAAGCATTGCGAAAATTGCAAATTCTACAAAAACGGTACAAAATAGAGAGTTAGTTGAAGAGACAAGTTTTTTCCAGAATTTTAAGCTGAATTCAAAAATGTAATAATATACCGGGTGTTGTATTTAAAATAGGAGTTAATAAAAAAAATAGAAAAAAATAAACCCATGTTAGAAGTATTCAACTGGAAAATCACCTATCTCACATCAATACACATTAAAAATGAAATAAAAATATAAAGTTTGAAAAAATTGTTAGAGCCGTTTTTGAAAAAATCGAAAAAAAATGAAAAATCACAAGAGTAAACACCTACTTCCGGTTATGCGATTTTCTTCAAAAGCTTGCTGTCTCATCTACATAGTACACAAAACTTATACAGTCTGTTCTATAAAAAAGGCCCCGCCTTCTAGCTACTTTATTATTTATTTTAGACCCAATAAACCTTATATCAAATCAAATGGCACATAAAAACCTACATTTTAACACTATCAAAAAATTTTTATCTATATCTATATTTCATGCACTTGCATAAAAAAAATTTCGTGAAAAATTACAAAACTTTTTCACAGTGGTAGGCCATGATACAAAACTGTAAACAAAAGTGTAACTCAGAAAAACAAAACAAATAGTAGCCAAACGCTTTAACTCTCAGATTTCAGAATAATCTAAAGTGTTTATTGTTTTGTTTTTCTGAGTTACACTTTTGTTTATAGTTTTGTATGGTGGCCTCCCACCGATAAAAAAGTTTTTTAATTTTTCTCGAAAATTTTCTTATGTAAGGGCATAAAATATTTATATTGTTAAAAAGAGAAAAAAAAACCTCTACCAGAAAATGTCAAAAAATATGTACAGTGTCATTTAAAAAAATTGCACGTGACGTCACCACTCTGAAACAATTGAAGATAAAAAATTTTTGATAGTGTTAGAATGTAGGTTTTTATGTGCCATTTGATTTGATATAAGGTTTATTGGGTCTAAAATAAATAATAAAGTAGCTAGAAGGCGGGGCCTTTTTTATAGAACAGACGGTATATGAAGTTTCAATGCTATACCTCTTTTCGTTTTTGAGATATTCTGTTCACAGACACACAGACAGACAGACAGACCAATGAAAAAAAATCTGGTGTGATAAACTCACACAACTTCCTTTTACAGGGATCTTATAATTAGCCAAAAATTTGATTTTAATTTTTTAAGCAATTGTCAAAAATTTTCAAAAATTACAAACTCTACAAAAACGGTACAAAATAGAGCGTTAGGTAAAGAGACAAATTTTCTCGAGAATTTTAAGCTGAATTCAAAAATGTAATAATATACCGGGTGTTCTATTTAAAATAGGATTTAATAAAAAAATAGAAAAAGAAACAAAAGAAACCCATTTTAGAAGTATTGAACTGGAAAATCACCTATCTCACTTCAATACACATTAAAAATGTAATAAAAAAGTGAAGTTTGAAAAAAATTGTTAGAGCCGTTTTTGAAAAAATCGAAAAAAACTGAAAAATCACAAGAGTAAACATCTACTTCCGGTTGTGCGATTTTCTTCAAAAGCTTGCTGTCGCATCTACATAGTACGAAAAACTTATATATGAAGTTTCAACGCCATACCTCTTTTCATTTTTGAGATAGTCTGTTCACAGACAAACAGACATACAGACACACAGACAGAGACATAGACAGACAGACCAATGAAAAAAAAATATGTTTTTTGGGATCAGGGTACTCGAAAACGTGAAGATCCGTTGAAAACTCAATTTTGAATTTTTGGGGTGAATCCAATACTTCCGTTATTGTAAAGGGAAGTAAAAATATGTTTTTTTGGGATCAGGGGACTCTAAAACTTGAAGATCTGAAAACTCAATTTCGAATTTTTGGGGTGAATCCAATACTTCCTTTATCGTAAAAGGAAGTCAAAATCAGTATAAACGCAAATTGCCAGTACGTAAGGGAGATTGTTCCTCTTTTAAATATGCGGTGATACAGGATTTTTTGAAAATAAGCCAACCAGTAAATATTTGTTAGAAGAACGGCATGTGTTTAGAAAAAATACAAAACCTGATACTCATAATCAGGTTAGCAACTGACAGAGTATGGCTTTGGAAAAAACTTTCTTCAATTTACAACAATCCTTCAACAAAATACACAAAAATCAAATCTTGGAAGTGAACTTAGAGCCACAATGACTTTCCATCAAGCAAGACATGTGGTAAAAAACAAGAAAAAGTGCGATCGAATGAAATGAAATAGATGACAGGAGGAAGTTTTATATTAGCGCTGCAGAACACCATGGAAAGACAAAGACCAGAGAAATGTAAATTTTAGCAAACACTAAGAAGCAAAGAATGAAAATAAATATCTCCAATGCGAAAGTGATGGTCCATGATAGTCATACAAAACTCACAATTATAAGAGAGATGCTACAACAAATTAACTATTTCAAATACATATTTAGATACAACCCCTAATGGTGGTAAAAAAATTTCTTATCTATTCATAAAAGGAAAAGTTAGAGACCTTAAGTCTAATTAGAAGTTTTACAATAACAAAACATACAAATTAAATTTTAATGAAAATGCATGCTGCCACATTTTGTGATATTGCAGTATAATTGATTAAGAATACTCGTAGTATACAAATTGTCAATGCCTTGTTGAAATGAAGCTACATCTGAGAGTTTCTATTTCGCCGTAAATTTTTAAATTGTCTGAGTACAATAAATAAGAACTATACACCAGGCAATTTGTTTATTCGTTCATGAGTAAAACAAATAACAATTGCTCCAGATTAGATTTACACGGTAACCATCACATGCAAATACATATTTTGACACACACTGAACCTCTTCATTAAATCAGATCTGAAGAAATCAATGAACTCTAATGCAATCGCAACATTCCGTGATTAGCCTTGTCAAATGCTATTGAGAAGTCTGTGTACACTAGATCGGTTCTTCCCCCGTAATCAAGCTTAGTGCGGATGTCTTTTCAAAAAGCAGTTAAATTAGTAACGACAGATCTATTCTTTACGAAACCGAGTTGAAATGTAGAAATATACTTCTGCACGTGTTTATAAATTCTATCGAATAAAATATTCTAAGATTTCAGCTGGAACTGAAAGTATAGAGATAAGTCTGTAATTTGAGAACTTACTTTCATTACCACTTTTGTAAACGGGAATTACCTTCTCACATAATTATCTCGGTTATTTATAGTAATAACTGTAGCAAACCTTAAATCAATGCAAATAGAAATAAGATATTTATAGCGGTACCAGAGGCCCATAGTCATGCTTGAAGTGCATTTAAAATAAGAAACTTAAGATCCATATGTCAAACATTAAAATAAATGAAAATATAAGATCAGATTTGAACTCTTGTTTAACAAATGAAAAGGTGTCCCAACAATGTCAAGATAGTGTTGTTTTAAGTAACATAATAATCAACATGTAACTAACAAGAAACGATAAAGCCAACATTCTTGTTTTTTTGAGGTAACTAAGAACTAAGGCAGCTACGTTAATTTTTTTAAATACTATTCTGCTTTAAAATCTAAAACTTTTCCCCAATTTAACCGACTTTGTATCGCTTTTTTTCGAAATCCCAATGGTAAGCATCGAAATTGAATTACCCTGTATACACGTAAGAGACCTTTCAGGCCCATAGATGCGTAATTTTTCTTCCGTTATTGTTTGCAACCATCTTGTCCTGGAACGGCCCTGTCTTCCTGTTACCATTAGTTGCAAATTCAATGCTTGTTTACGATCCGGCTGTCTTCCTTCCTCACTATATGCAGTAACCACCTCAGTGTTTGTACCTTTACAATCAGTTGTTTTAACTTACTATATTGCATCATGTCTTCCACATATTTCCATCTTTTTTCCCTCCAAATATCCCCTTTTCATTCACTTTATTCATGAGCCATGTCTAACATCACCTTACCATTGGTCTGATTAATGTTTTGTGCAGCTGTAATTTTGCCTTTTTTGAGATGCTTGATGACTTGAGTTGTGTACTTAGAGCACCGGCACATCGATCTCCTTTACCGATTCTTCTTCCTCCACTTGTGTATTTCTATCATGTGGTTCCCACTTAACTCCACCTTGTTAGTGTAAGAAGCGTAATTAGCATTAGAACTTAATTCATAATGCATAATTCTTTTTAAAAATTGCGAGAAATGTTATTAGATTGTCTCCTCCATACTTTAGCAATTCTTCATTGAAACCGCCAGGACGAGGTGGTTTATTGTTTTTCTTTTGTTCTAAAGCTTTTTTGGTCATGTACTTCGTAGTTTGGTTCTTCTTGTTTTTGAAATTGGCAATTATGTCTGTTTCTTTGTAGTAGGTATTTGCAATGGTATGTTCTAGCTTTTCAAAGTATAGGTTTCGTTTATTGTGTTATTTTTCATCCTTTCTATTATGCGGCACACAATCGTATTATATACGTGTTGGTAGAGGTTTTGCATTGTCCGTTCTTCTTTTCATTTAGCTTTGTTCCAGTACTTTTTTCCCTTTCACGAACATATTCTTTCCTTGTCTCAGGTATCTTATTTGTTAGCTATCTTCTATAGGTACATCAGCTTTTTTGTTTTCGTCGTTTTTAGTGGTTCGTCACTTATATGATATGGTTGTTTTTTGTTTCTCTTCTAACCCCAATGCTTTATAGGCGGTATTATGGATGCATTTTTATATGTGATCATGTAACGTTTCCCCCGTCGGGAACGCGTTTTTCTGAATTAAAATTAATTCGCGCGTTCTCCCCTAGCGATTTCTACGTTACGTTACGAGTTTGAATTTTTGGCCCGCGCGGCCAAGTACGTCATCGAGAGATCCCCGCTCCACGTATGCGCTGCTCCCCCACTTAGAATGTCCGAAGTGGTTACTAGATGCACGAAGCACGAAGAGGGGCCCATAAAAGCTGCTTCACGACCGTTCCGCGAGGCATTACTTCACGAGATTCATTTCCGAGATTCCCTCCAAAATCCACCCAGTCCCAGATCATCCCCAATCCTGTCCGTCCCGTCCGATTAAAGAGAGAATTTCTTCCCTCACACTTTGGAATCCTGCATCCCGAGTTTTCCTGTAGCTAAGTCGAACCGACGACTCCAAACCAGGAGGCCGTGTTTCTAGCTAAAACCCGAACGATTCCTCGTCCTGAAAATCAGTTGCTGGAGGCGACGATCTCTATTGAGAACCGCTTCACTGGTTTGCCCGCTCAATAATATAACCTGAATTCAGCCTAAATTTTTAGCCCAAACTCCGTCAACAAATAGTTGTAACAATTTCCTGGAAGACGTGTTGGAGGCGACGACTTGTTCACAAGGCCGTTTCACATGTCTCTCTCGTAATAATTACGCCAGTCAAATAGCGTACTTATATCTGTCTGGACCATATCAGATTAAATATTATTGTGTATCAGATCATTATAAATAAAAGTGATTTAAAAGAAGAGCAAAGTGTGGTGACATTTATTTCAAGAAAAGGACAATTTTAATAGTTTGGCAAAGACATACCATTAGTATTCCATAAGGTCAGACATGTTATCAATCCTAATTTCTTTTACAAAAATTGAAAATCTAGTTGCTAAGTTACACGACAGATTTTTGTTAAATAATTGCCAAACGAGCTTGAAAAATTTATGTTGGGGTCAGATTGAGCTCCACATTTTATTGCTTAAAATGATAAATAAAAAGCTTTTTTCATCTCAGTGGTATGTAACGTTATTCACCAGTCTGCAGGGCATCTGTGGGTATAGTTTGCAAGTGTTAAGAGGTCCGAGAGTAGCAGTTTAGCCAGCTGGAAGATTCGTCCAAGTGCGAGTAACATTGAGGGTTTATTTCCATAAGGGAGCAGCATCAGCCAGCAAGAATTTTGTGTCCAACGTGCCTGTATACAAAGTTTCAGAGCAGGAAGCAACCACGAGAATTACCATCCACGAAGCGTCCCCAGAAAACGTGTCGCGCTTACGAAGCAGACCCTTTCAAGGTAATTTCACAGGGAAAGCGTAGGAGTAGGTCGATTATTTTTGGATCTCATCAAGTTCAGACTGTCTACGAGGTGTAGCACCAGGTTACAGTTGTCCAGGTCCGTCCAGCTTCGAGAATTTTAGATGTCGTCCTTTGAGGGTGCAGGATGACTCGGCATTTTTTAGTTTTGGCCGGATGCAGAACATAAAACGATCTCGTGTGGGTTTCGACGTCACACTAGAAATCTGATGCTTCCTTACATTTTGGTGTTTTAAAATTCAATTTTACGCTGTTTTCCTACTGGCAGATCATCTTGTTTACTGAGTCAACTTTAGAGGTTATCTAAAGGTCAGATGGAAATTGTGCATTTGCCCTAATACTCGAGTTAAATTGGCATATGAGTTAGTTGTCAAACAAAGTTTTCCTTAATTTTATAAACCGAGCAATAAACCATTTTATTTGTGGTAATTAAGGTTACATTTTTTTAACTTGCCATGAGTTTGACAAGCGAATTCTTTATTGAAACGAATACATTTTATAAAGTGTAGTATCCCTTGCTAATAATTATAAATTATATTTGTGCTTTAAAGCCCCATTTATTATTTAGGCGAGGTTATTACAATATATGTCAATTAATCTATTCCCGCTGTCATTTTTTCTTCTTCTCCGAGCTCTTCAATCACTTTGTCATTTTTTGCTTTGCCTACTCTACAGTACAGATCTCCAATCAATATAATTGAATTGTTTTTATTTGTCTTTTCTATCTTGTTGTTCAGGCTGTCATTTCTAGCATCCTCATTTACGCCGTATAGCCAAATAATAGTAATTACTTGTTCAAATATATTTCTACTTATTTTTATTATCGCTCTACACTTTAAATATGTTTGAACATTTTTTCTCTTAGGAGCATTGCTTTGCCTCGCTATGTTTTCTCCTATATTGCGACGCCACTTCATATCTTATAATATATTTCTAAAAGTCCTGACTGACTCACTCACTCACTCATCAACACCCAGCCCAAACCCTTGGACCTAGAAAGCTGAAATTTTGCACAGAGGTTCCCTTTATGATGTATACTAGGAATAAGGAAGGATATTTCGAAATTCAACCCCTAAAGGGGTAAAATAGGGGTTCCAATTTTGTATGGAGAAATAATATTAAATAGACATTTCGACTTGAAACTTCGTAGGAGTACTCCTAAAAACAAATAATCAAACATGTATTTCGTGATTTTCCGAAAATCAACCCCTTAGGGGGTGAAATGGGGTAAGTAAGCCTAAAAATCGATATGGGTGTCGTTATTGAGGTTTTTTGGGACGTTGATTGCGAAAATTACATTTATTTTTAAGTCCAAGACGGTGAACATGACATAAGGGAAGAAACGGGATGGGACGGGACTAGACTGGACGGAACGGGACGGACTGGACGGGACGGGACTGAGCGGGACGGGACTGGACGGGAAGGGAAGGGACGGAACGGGACGGAACGGGACGGGACGGGACGGGACGGGGCAAAGCGGGACGGGGCGGGGCGGGACGGAAAGGGAAGGAAAAGGATGGGATGGAAGGGGAGGGGATGGGATGGAAGGGGAGGGGCGGGACGGGACGGAAAGGGACGGGACTGGACGGGAGGGAAAGGGGCGGGACGGGACGGGACGGGAAGCGTCGAGACGGGGCGGGGCGGGGCGGAACGGGATGATACGGAAAGGAAAGGGAAGGAATGGGAGGGAAGGGGAAGGAACCTGACGGGACGGGAAGGTACGGGACTGGACGGGAAGGGACTGAACAGGAAGGGACTGGACGGAAAAGGAAGGGACGGGACGAAAAGGAACGAGACGGGACGGGACGGAAAGGGAAGGGGAGGGAAGGAATGGGATGGAAGGGGAGAGGCGGGACGGGACAAGACGGGACGGAACGGGACGGGACGGGACGGAATGGGACGGTACGGAGACGGGGACGGAGAAAGGGACGGGGACGGGGATAGGATGGGATGGGATGGGATGGGATGACAGAAAATAATTAGTCATTATTTAATACACAAATAACGAACCTCGCGCGAACGAAGTCGCGGGTAAAAGCTAGTGTGTAAATATTTTCCAGATTTCTATGGTCAGCTTTTCTTCTTTGTCTCCTTACGTATTGTTATGCCAATGCTCTTTTTCTTTATTAAGTGTATTACTTCTTCTTATTTCGTGGATAATCCCTGCACATTCTATGTTGCGATGTTTACATTCTTCTTTCTGGGTTTCCGTCGGGTTTTCTTTAAATTGTCTTTGTCGCTAAGACACTTGGCAGTTTTCCTTTTGCCAAACGCAGAATTGCCTCATCCGTATCCTTGGTCGAAAGTGTGAATTTCCACCTGGGGGCTATTCTTCGAAAGGACTTTTTCATTTTGCTTTGTTGTTTTATTTTATGTGGAATAGGTTGCTAATCTAAGCACCACAAATCTCCTCGTTTGTCCAGGCTTTCTTGGAATTATTATTGCATGTCTGTTTCATCTTTTTATATATTGATCAATAAAAATTCTTACTTCTCAGCTTGTTATTACCGTATTATTTATTTGCATTCGCATTGTGAAGGGATCAAATATTATATAAACCTAATGGGAATAAACGCTGTAACCGATAACAATTCGAAATTTTCATTGTTCCAAACAATCATAGAAAACCCAACGATTTTATCTGCAGCCTCATTTACTACAAATACATTTCCCTTTGAAGTCCTTAAAACTGTTCTGCAATTTTCTTTCGGCTATCTAAAAGCCTACGTATATATAGACTGCTCCCTGACCACACTCAAGCAAACGTTTACTTTAGTGCCGAATTATTGAGTAACAAGGCGGTAAGAAATAGTAATGGTATAATTTACAGCATCCTGCAATAAACTTTAGTGCTACAGTTAGTTGGCGATGTAATGTATAAACAGTATAGTCCCCACTATAACGGTTTTATCACATTGTCAACTTTATCGCCGGCACCTACCTACAAATAGTTTCCCTGAAAGTAAATTCACGCCTAATAGAGAAGGCTTAACAGCGACGTTGTATAAATTGTAGAACTAACTTTCTGCTGTATAATAAGTCAAAGATTATAAATACTTCAACTATACCCAAAATGTATTAAAAGGGAACGATAAACGCTTGAACACGTGTCTTAAAATCAGTATTTGACTTCCAAGCATTGCTCGCCATCTAGTGGTGGCGACTTCTGTGCAATTCCCATTACGTGCGATTAGCGTAAAAGGCACAATAACCATTTTCCTGTAGCTAATGTTATCACACTTTAGGGAATTATTTTTTTATTGCTACTGCAGCTTTCGAATTAAGCGCGGCGTTTTAAATCGAAATATATTCAGAGCGCAATTTCGAATTTTTAATGTCATGCAAATTTTATTACAAATGAAGTTTGGGCAATATAACGAACTCAGCTGCCACATTAAGCGCTTTTTTAATAAGAAGCACATCAAATGTAATTTTAAAATATTGTGCTAATATACTAATACGTACAGGCTATGTAAGAATTTGTACCAGCAAGCAGGGGCGTTGCAGTATACCTGCCGCCGGGGTATGAAGTCCCATATGCCGTCTCTCTAGGTTGTGAGGTGGTTAGGGAAGCTTTTCAGAAAACCCCTTAGTTGTTCACTCTGATGATCAAAAAAATACCAAATCCACAAGTTTATGAACATATTATTCAATTTTGAAATCTACATTGTATATTAAACATAAAGTGGACCTTTGGTACCAAATTCCACGCCTTATTGAAAAGAAAATCTGAAGGTTATAAACCCAAACACTCAAAAAAGTTGGAATTTAGAGATATAAATGATCTTACTCAACCATTTTAGTGACGATTAAAAATACAAAAACAAAAACAACACGAAAATTTACAGCCACTGGAAAGTATTATAAAATAAGCAAAAAGTACATGGATCTTCGTCCAAAAAATTGTACAACCCATCTTCTTTTATCAATTACGTAAACGGAAAATGTGCCGTACAAAACGTAGAAATAGTCAAATAATCAAACATTGGAAAATAAATTGCTACTTACTTAACTCTTCCGGATCCCAGTTTATATACTGGACACTGCTTTCACCGCAGTTCTGCTACAATATTGGTTGATCCTGGTGGTGACATCACGTCACTTAAACGTCACGGCGGATGAAAATCCAGAATAGTAGCCGAAAACTATATTGACGAGTCAATTCACGATAAAGTCAACGTAACCAATCAAATTATGAATTCAATTGTATATAACCAAACCAGAAATTCAATAAACATCAACATTGGCATCTACCAATATTTTGGCACAAAACTACCAGAAGTGCCGCAGTTGCATTTTAATAACTGTGCCATTAGAAATCTAACTACAAATCAAAAAGAATGATTCGAAAATTTCCTTTTTTACTTCCCTTGTCTAAAAGACGTAATCTCGAAAAAAATACCTTCCGAGATTTCTTCATATTTTCGTCCTTGGATGACGAGCAACAGGTTTTCTCAATTCCGTCTGTCTGTCTATCTGTCTGTCAATTAACAGAATAGCTCGAAGCTAGTTGTTGGAGGAAGACGATACTTTTCATGCGGATTATATGTCTACCTGGCATGAAACCGAGAAAATTTCAGTCAAATATACACAGGGTGGGCACCTTTGAAAAATACAACTCTATTTTTACTTTAACTGGGAAATAGATAAAAGTTATCAATTTATACATAGCTTAGGCTTTACACTTGACACAAATGGTACCAAGCAGATGCAAGGTAATTGTTGTAAAAAAACAAAGATGGGCAAGAAACAGCTGTTCATTATAATGCAGTCACTGCGCTCCGTTATTAAGCACAGTTCTGTGGCAGAGTGGGATCGACTGTTTCCAATGCGCGTCTAGATCACTTTTTTTATTTGAAAATTGATTTAATTTAAATTACCAAGTGTGTCCTTTTATTGTTTCAGTATTATTAGGCCCATTAAGATAGTTTTACCCCTAGGTGCCTTTTATTTTTCAAAATATTTAGTGTGACAACTTCCACTTGTATTCTTTGCAAGAAATAAAAGTAATAATTCGCACGTAGTTCCGGCTTTATCATTGGCGAAAATAAGACTTAATAGATAGAGGGTAAACATCACAAATATGACAGAATAATATGGTATATTTACGACGCAGCAGAAATACGTCCAATTCGAGTACGCCCACGGTTCAGTTATACTAGCGGTGGCATAGAAACTTACGTCGAAATATTCGCCTGGGAGTGCAGAGTTCGAATCCCAGCAGGCTACACTTTTTTCTACTTGCAAATTGATCTAATTCGCGCCAGGGCAGTTCCATGTAAACCCATTTACATAGTTTTTTATTAAATCTTGCTTTTCTGATATTTTTCTGTTTTGTTTGTCATACAGTTTCTTTAATAGATTTAAGGGTCATATCGAATTTACAAGAGAAAAAATCTATGAAAGCATTGTAACAAAGATAATGTAACACAAAAACGAATGTGACATTTGCGTCTCCACAAATTAGATTTAGAAATAATTAATGTTTGAATTTGAATGCCGCCAACTTAAGTCGCAATTGAGGCCTGGACTCCAGTAAGCGGAGATTTACGATAAGCGTAAAAGCTCAGCAATGCGCAAGTTCGCGAACAAGTAACTACGATGCATCCCCTCCCAGATTACTTTCTTTTTCACCTGAAGAAGGCAGCCAGCACTCCAGAACCAAACCCCTTCTTGAAAACCAGACTCTCCTCTTTCTTCAAGCCGTTTTATAAATGACGATACCCTGCCCCTTGTCGAGCCGTTCCATCGGTGACGCGATACAGACATGCAGATCCCCTCCCTAGTCAAACCGTTCTATCGGTAACAAAATCCGATCATTTAATACCGACTCCGAGTAGGCACCTCGCAGTCCGTTCCATAAGCTACACCAAGAATCACAGTCCCTTAGTTAGGAGCCCTATAATGAGTTAGAACGTCCTGTAACAGGCATCGTTTGATCATAATCACCACTGTGAGACAACAAATGTTAGACTTCATGGCGAAGCCGTTTCCTCTCAGGAACCGGAACTTGTACGATGTCTCCAGAGGAAATTGTAACACCTATCAGGATCCCAGGACCAGGACCTACACTATCGCCGTAATACCGGTCAAACGCTCGTTCCAGCGCTCGTGCTTTTTCAAAGGCAAACGTGATTCAATAGATAGCCCGATAACAGTCCAAATTGGCGCTGTAGCATCAACCCCACAAGTCCACAGTCGATAAAAGACTCCTGGGAGTTAAATACCCTTGCAACGACCCCGCACCGACCCGACTACGTTTGTCAACAGCCACGGCCATTTAACGTTGTTACTTTTGGTTGTATCCGCCACGAAGCGTAGCGTCGTCTGCGAGGTCTTCCGACTAGAGAACCACTTTCACTGGCGTGTTACATGGGTATCCGATTCCTTAAGGTGCTCTACCTGCTGCTATCAATTCGAACTTGTTTTATTATATTTACGTTTGACATACGTATTTTATTGATGAATGCAACTTGCAATATGAAGATCAATATAGTTAAAGTTTCTAAAGTGTTCTGAATCGATTCAATCGAAGAAATAATAGCAAATATACCCGTACAAATCCTAAACAAAAAGAATAAGGTCCTAAGTACAACTTACCTTCAACGCACTCTTGGCTACTAACTACCCATAGGCACTTATATGGGAAAAATTCAAAAAACTAAATTTTGCTAGCCATTACAGAGCATTACAGAGATATATAGCGGTATTTAGAAAAATATCAAAAAAGATATATATTTGTCTGTTTTATTTTTCTTGAATAGTAGATTATGTTTTACTATTATCTTTGGTTTTCACGTGGTTGAATTCTTGTTGCATGCTTTACTTAGTCGCAGTTTCGATTGCTTATGTAAGATCATTATTATTTAATGTTTATCTTATGCTTTTGATGAATTATTATTGAAAGAATATCTTACAAATTTTCTTCGAGTATTCATCCCAGCTAACTGTAATTTATTTCGATCCGTTTTTATTATAATTGGTGTCTTTTCTATGTCCATGCAGAATTTAATGGCAAAATTATCTTGCAAAGCTTTGTATCGGTTTCTTTGCTACTATTTTGTTTTAGCTTACTTACTATTTTTGTCAGAGAATGATAAATCTAGAAAGTTTGTTATCGTACTTGCGGCGTGGATGTGTGGTACTGCAATTAAGGTATTAAAAAAGTCTTTTTTAGTATCTACTGCGTCATCTGTTCTACGGAAAATAACTATTTAAAAAATGCATGTCTAAGTGTTATGCAGACAAGTCTAATGCAATAATAGTACCACGAAGAAAAAGCTGCTTCTTGTTAAAGTTTTATTTAATATTATTCCTAATTGTCCCCTATCATAGTATGAATACAGCTGATAAAGATGTAATCACTCAGTAGTTATTCTTCAGCGAAATATATCTTGCGACGTATGTTTTTTTTTCGCTTTAGTTCGTTTATATATTTTTTATTTGGCAAAGAAACGTATCTTTGATGTGTCCCGGCTTTTGCAATTTCAAGATGGGCGCACAGGCAACATATCTCTCTAGACACCTTTGGGTCGTGAGTTCAATTAACGAAGTGTTTTTGATAACAGCTAAACGTTTGGGCGCCATTTGCCCTACAGCGACAACACTAGAATTGCTACAATTTAATAAATTTAATACCAGCAAAGGTACACATTACTGGTTCAACTAAATAAATTCAAAATGATGGGTAATATGCCAACAACACTAAATTCGTATATGAAAAACAAACTTGGGAGTTAGTTAAACAATTTAGCTTTGCATGCTTCTCATATAAATAACACCAGGTTCGTTAGGTTAAACAAATCCAACATTGAAGTTGTACAAATTAATACAAAATATTTACTGAAAACATGGTATACGGAGATTATACAAGTAAGAAAATAGAATTTGACTCGATAGAAAAGCTCCGAATCGATTCAGGCAAACTATATAAAACCTTAATTGAAGTATCAAATGGGGCTCAAAAAAGCTATTTACTGATTTTTAGGTATCGCATCTCAGTCGTCGAGCAGGCGGCATAGGAAACATTATGCATTTATAAAGAAGGTCATAGTTATCGCATTATAGGAGGTCACAATTGATAGGTGGGAGCATGTATCAGTAAAATTGCTATACTGGACATTTAAAAAGTGCAGCAAACGTTCACAAAATACACAAACCAAACAAAATTGGTAAACAACTGATGGTTAGTTACTAGTTACCAGAATTAGAATGATTTTAAAGTTTATAATAAGTAGCCTCTGTAAGAATGCTTCTTGTCAGACTGTAGTTTGAGCCCCACTGTTACAAGCTTTTCGTACGCCATGATATTTGTTTAAGTTATTCAGCCTATTTGATTACCTTGATAGCTAACCATTCACGAAACTCTTTTAATACCTCAGTTGTCTTATCAAAAGATCACTATTTGCGAAAAACAGGAATCTGGCCTGCACCTGTGGTCTTCTTGTGTGCTGCACCTGTGGTATTCTTGTGTACTGAATCTGACTTCAAAAAAACCATATCAAAATTTATGCAAAAAGCATATTATAATTTAAAGTCAATTTTTCTACATCGTCACCTATTTAATACACAAGTCAAAACCATTTTATGTAATAATCTAGTTCTATCTCAGGTTGATTATGGCGATGTAGTGTATGGACCATGTCTTGATGCACAGGACAAAGCCAGGTTACAAAAACTACAAAATGCGTGATTACGTCTTGTCTTTGGTATAAGAAAATATAATAAAATTTCGTATAAATTAAAAGATGTTAAATGGTTAAATATGTTTAATAGGAGATCATTACGTTGTGCATGTCTATATCGTAAAATTATTTTGTATAAAACTCTTCCATATTTCGTACAGATGTACATAACTTAAACTTAAGGTTTAGGGGCAATGTCAGTATTCCATTATGCCACTCTGAGTTTGGAAAACGCCGTTTTGTTTATAATTTTGCAAAATGGTATAATGGCTTATTCCGAGACCTCAAATTAACACCGACTTCTTGTTTTCGATCACGGATCAATAATCCTTTCCGCCATGTTCAAAAATAACTAATTTACTATCTTTATCTGTTTTATAAACCTTTTAGAATCTAAATATGAACGGGACACACAATGTAAAGATTGATTTAGAAATTTTAACATAGGGTTAAGTGGTAGAGCAACTGCAGAATCTTTTTCATTCTGCAGCCGAACTTCGCCCTACTCAGTATTTTATTTTGTTATTGGGTAATGAACGTATTTTCTTTTTAATTAATAGAGGCATATTGTTATTATTATTATTATTCACAAAAAGCCAATTTGTTTACACAAATATAATAACTTTAAAACATGTAAAAACATGTAAAATTATAAAGAAAATAAAAGAGGACCACTCTTAAATATATAATATAAAATAAAATGGACAACCTACGTGTGGTATAGCAAGGTGTTACTCTTATGTACATTTAAATATACATAAATAGTTATTTGTACAACTAGTGACCAAAGCATTACTTTTCTTATTATTGTGAAAGTATCAATCAAACGAGTAAAAAAGTTGATTTCGTAAGTGTTGTACACGTTATTATTTTGTTTTACATAGTGTTCTTGTATTTCGAAATTTAGTTAGGACAAAAAATTGACTCTTCAGGGTGAAGCTTGTAGTGCACTGTATGTTTTTAATTTAGACAGTTACAGGATAATTCGTAGGGGTGCAGGATTGTAAAAGGATGCAAACCAACAGTGTTATGCTGTCTCACATAAGAAAGGTAGTAAAGACTTGGCTCCGTTGGTTGAAGATGGAATGGCAGAACGCCTTATGCAGTCTCACATAAGGGAGGTACTGAAGACTTGGACTCGTTCGGCAGAGGTTTGTGAACACAGAAAGATATCTAAGCGCATTGGTTTATTGACTATAAAGGGCCTATATATACATAGAACTATAGCGTAAATTACAAAGCTTGAGTACATTGTCGCAGTTCAAATTGAATTTCTACTGACGTGTTACATTTCATAACAAACGGTAATGTTTATATCAGCAATTCAGCATAATTGCAGTTTATTCCCTAGGTCAGTCAAGAAGTGCTGACTGCTTGTCATGCATTTCTAACGTAACTCTATCTGCAACCGTTGTTTACGAAGTGTACTCACAATTAATTATAAAATTTAAAAATCACGTTTTGGTTTGTAATCATTGACAATTTACCATTTCAACAAGATAGTTAAGAAGAGTATTATTTCATTAGAATTTTTCGCAAAAAAGTGGTATTTTCTATGCGGTTTTTTGCTAAATAAAGGCGACTTTCCTGATCGTTATGCAATAAACAATATTAAAATAGAACATCAAAATAACTATCTTTAAAAACGCGACGTTAAACTTCTTGATGTTGGCCCTGCATGCAGTTTCTTACACACTCGGCACAATTCACATACGTAAGCGCATTCCTTTAAGCGCAACCTTATCACAGCTGTAGCGATTTTTATTACTTTAAGTCGCCAAACATTTTCTGTATGTAGGTATTGGGTCACCTGAAAATAGCCCTCTAAGAACTGGCTGCTGCTAAATTTGTGTACTCACCCGGTGCAAAATAAAAATGGCATTTTATGGAAACACAAACGCTGTTTTATGCACTCAAACGTATGCAACAGTTTCAAAATTACAAGGATTTCTTAAGCCACACATGTAACTCGGGACTACCCGCTGGTTAATGCCGTGCTCCTAGCAAACCTGCGATGTTAGAAGGATCCCAATGGATAGCTGAATACACAAAGGACCGTATCCGTGCGCATCCAGTTATGAAAAATTACAAAATTTAAGGATATATTAACAATCAAAAGCGTGCAAATACAAACTAGCTATAAATGTTAGCATAAAAATGAACAACACATGCGTATTCTCGTTCCACCTCCGTTGCAGTTTTCTAGCGCAGCAAGAAGCACAAAAGATAACTGTGCCTCCGGGTACTACCAGATGCTAAGGTTTATATACGGCTCTAGGTATTCGAAAATTAGTAAGAGTCTTTGAACAATAACGTTGAAACAATTTTTTGGCTTAGCCTAATTGTTTCGCCATTTATCCAATTATTTCAGGCTTAACCTGTATATTTTTAGTTGAATTATAAATCCTTTTGCATTTCAAATTCTTCAATTTTCCAAACCAACGCATTTTGTGCCTGTATCAAGTTCTTTTCGTTTGCACGATGCCCTCTCGACCTCCGCTATCTCTTATCGAGTCTTCCTGTGGGCTCGACATTTTCGTACCTGGCACTTGCTGTCTTCGCTTGAGCCCGCCGATACCGGCGCGGCTGAGGTTTGATTTTAATTATGTCAAATTACGTGCGCTCAACCAATTTCTATGAGCTTTGTGTTCCTAAGGGCTGATTAAGATCAGGTACGATTGCGCTTTTCTGTCTTATTATCTCTATAGTAATTACATTTTTCTTAGCTCTTAAATAATAGTTTTAACCCAAGAATTTGATCGGGAAGGCAATGCCGCCGCCCAGTTATAATTTTCCACACCGGCTAATGCCTTATTCACCTCTGCCGTTGGGAATGTTGTGCTGCTACGATTACGGATGCATCCAAGGTGTTTATAGCCACGTGGTGTAGCAACCCCTGACCAACATCTTTTCGCTAAGTAGAGGTTAGTGCCAAAAGCTACTATAGACCGGCTATTCCACGATTACGTTGTGTTAAATTATTTTCTACACCCGAACTTTTATTCTAAAATTATCATTCTTAAAATCTGCATTTACGCTTACTATCATTATAAATCTGTAAAGCTCAATTTTATACATGCTCTTGTATGTTCATATTTAAACTTTTACGCAAATATTTAATTTTGATTAATGTAGTTGCAATTTTTGATGTGTATTGACCCGTTGTTAGGGGAGCATTCACGCTTTTTGATTTCAATAACCTAAATGGGTTTTATTAAATGAATGAGGTATGCATATCCCACAAATGTTTTTTGTTAAAGTTATTAAAATAACCCGAAAGAGGTTCTTAATTTTATGCGTGTCGCAACCTTCAGTTTACGTACACAATTTTGTTCTAACATTATTTGCATTTTAAGTATTCAGATTATTTATTAGTGACACTTCAAAACTTTTTATTGATTATTAATTAAACGTTGGTCACTTGCAGTTTATTTTCTCTTATTATTCGAAATCTTTTGATTTCTGGCGCCCATTTCCATTTTCTTTCCTTTTTTGAAAACATTCCAGGGTGCATAGCTGGTGGTTTGAACCTACGATCCAAGGCCGCCGAAATTTGAGTTAGTTAGGGCCATTGCGGTGAGTAAAGAGTTTTCAGAGCTGCCGTGGTGTATAAACTGTAGGAGGGTTAATCTGCGATTTTTACTACCATTGCTTAATTTTATTAATTAATCGCAGGTCGGCTTCTTTATTGTTTCAACGTGAGGAACATCGAGGTTACTTGAGAAAAGGGAAAAGTTCTGAAAATGCAACCAAACGTCAGTCCTGTAAAGGCATACCTAAGGTAGCGGACGACCTGATGCTTTTCGGACTAAATCTGTTTCACAAACGTTAGTAAAAGGGGCTGTAAAAAAGCATCTTAGAGCATAAGAAGTTAAGTTGAAACTCAAAGAAATACAAAACTAGGAACTGACAAATGCCACTACACTGATCCTGTGTACACAAAGTTTTCAAATAAAGGAACGCCATAATCAAATCTTCAAAATTACCACAAACTATATAGTCAACCCAATACACAGAACGGTCTTTACAGTGTATGCTAGTTTTATATGCATTCCGTACTGCCATTTAATTCCTTGTAATGGAACGATCTAAGTCTAAGTCCAACCGCCACCATTTAAAGAAATTGATGTGGAGCTAGTATAAAACGGACACATATTTTACGAAAATTAAATAATCCAAAAAGGTTTAACATCTAAACAACAGAGAAACATACAGGAAATCCTAATTGTAGTAGCACACGTTTGAACTATTATTGCACTACAACTAATGTTATGGTTGTAAAAGCCAATCCTGAGTACAAATGAAAATAATTGTGAATAACTTTCTTAATGAGTAAAATAAAACAGTACCATTCAAGAGTTTTATTAAAAGATAAAAAAAAGCGGTCACATAAATATTAAAATAACTTAAATTCGATAAATTGAGCACTAGGTAGCCGTTTTATAAATAAAAACAGAAAAGGGTTAGTAAATGCAATGTACAAAGTGCATACAATCAGCAATCTGTGCAATTGGATATTGCAGTTTACCTAGCTTGCAACGGAATTTTGGGTATATAAAAGTAGTTTGGCAGCTGAGTTAAGTGAACAGAACACGTATGTCGATCGTACAAATCATGATCGCTGGTGGATAAGAACAAAGCTGGTGAATAGCTTGTTAAGTCATTTTGCTGTTGTAGATGCTTAATTGCATTTCACGCCTTTAGGGCAACTTGTTGCTATGTTAAAACCATTTTCAATTTTTGCGCACAAGTACAATCTCATCTTCCGCACATTTGATTCAGGTCATTTTGGTATTTTAAGTAGCCACCTAGGCTTTAGGGCAGCTTGCCCGTATGCTAAACCCTTTTAGTTACTTATTTGGCTCCATCGCCTAATTCTATAATAATGATTTTGCACATATTTGGCCCCAAACGCAGTATTTCTCGTGAGTTGGAGCACCCCTTTGCTGCTACTTTGGCAGCCGGGTGTTATCGCTCGCAAGAATTCCGAAACTTCTAGAAATCACTCCGTTGAGGCGCTTTGCCATTGGCTGTCTTTGATACCGGAATAATTTGTTTTGTGGAGCGCATCGCCATTGGCTGCCGAGAGTCACGTGGCAAGGCCGTTTGGCTCACGCTACTGCAGGGGCCATAACACGGCTTGCTTGAGGAGTTCAAGTCAGGCCGTTGATCGAAGAAGTCGCAGAGTGTGCCGTTTCGCGGCGTTCCCGCTATTTGCGGGGACGCCAGCCTGTTTTTCCCGTCTCGTGCTGTTTCAGCGAATGTTGTCGAATATGCCATCCTTTAAGAGGTCGCGTGTGATTGTGCGAGTGGCAAATCTTTACGCCAAAGCGTAGGTGTGTGAAGGGCTTCTTGGGGCCAGTTCTGCGTTGGTGAGAAAGGGGGCTTTCCCTTTGCAACTCGCTGTTTCGAGGATCTTTCTAGGCAGGACGAAGTAGGCCTCTTTGCCGCTGTAGTGTGCTCTCAGGAGAGCGTCCTAACGCCGCCATCTTGGCGGATTCCAGCCCGTTTACCCCTAATGCCGTGTTTTGGCGATTGAGCTGCCACAGACTGCCGCCTTCTACCAACTGACTGCACGCCACTCTCATGGACCGTCTGCGGACTAAGGTATTTGTAATTGCAACTATTTAAACATAGTTACTGTCACTTGTGCGAGCGTCGGTGCTTTGTGCTCAACTTTATGTGGGCGGATGCATGCCCCTTGCTTGCTTGTTGCGGCTTTTAATGCCGGTTTGAGGCCACCATGCTGCAAGACGCTACTTTGGTAGCCTGCTAGTAAGTTCATGTGCGCGAGTTTCGCGTTTCATCGCCTAAATAGCTAAAGAACTCTGCGCCTATGATTTGGTGTTACGTTTGTGCTAATTTTTAATTCAGTAACGTTAGGTGCGCGAGCTTCGCTATATTGTACCGATTAATACCTAAATAGAACTAACGCCTCGCCGTGCTGAGCCTGGCGCGCCCTAATCTGTTCGAGTTTTTTTTGTTTATGTTTGCGAGGGCTTTGTGCTTTGCTTCCTAGGTGTTAACCGCAGGTCGGCGTCTGTTATCGCGCACTAACGTGCCCTTTAGCCGGAGCGCGTATTTCTAAACTGTACTCTAATATGTAAAGGGTCGAGCCAACTGCGGCCGGCCACCCATAGCGTGTTGTTCATTAGCATAGCGCGTCCATCAGCTGGTGCTTAACGTAAGCAGTAACATAAGCTTGGCGGCACGATTTGCTGCCCAGATGTAATTAGCGATCAATAGAAGCATATTTAGTTAAGGGACGTATTATTCCTATTCGACCTGTGCATGCTTTGTTTCAGATAGCGCCTTTTTCAGTGTAAAGATTGGTGTACGGCGAGACGTGAGAGATCAGAGCGTGCAGGTAGGTCCAGTGATTGCGCAGTCTCGGCCAAAGAGTCCCAATATTACCATTCCAGTACGAAATTGTTATTTGAGCTTGCAGCTCATGAGAATTCTTATCGACGGAGTGTCTTGAATACTTCGCTCCCGTTTAACCGCCCAGGCCCGGTTATTCGAGTTAAGACAGGCTTGGTGGCGCCCTCATAATTTTGACGTACCCTATATATATATGCCTCAACACGCTTGCCCAGAACGTATCGTGTGACTCACGCCCGACTCCCTGAGCGTTCCAGCCGTGGCCTTTAGCCTGTTTCTAGCAAATCTCAGGGCAAGTGTGCCAGTTTTCCAGGACTGATTCCGTGGTGCGATGCTCACCTTGGGTGGGTGTCGTAAAGTTGTTTTAATACCGTAACAAGCTGTACAGAATTTTGGCGAGATCGGTGGTGTCGTTATTTAAATGAATTTCAGTTGTTTACTGTGATGAGGATCAGGTTGATTTCGGGCTCTTTTCAATTGTTTTAGAACTTGCAGGAGTAATATGAGTTTAAATCACTTCCTGAATTTTCTTTGTTAACAAATAAACTTGTCCATTACATAAACGCTTTCTATCGGCGTTTAAACAGATAAAATTGGGAGCTATTGAAATCACAGATTGAAAATAAATGACGGTGACAAAATTTCCCCAATAAAACAAAGGCAACCCCGTAAAAACCTTCGCTAAATCGTTCGGCTGCAACTGGAAGCGGTTTCTGCAGTGATATTCAGATTCGTCCGATGGTGTCTACATACTTGAAGCAAGAGCACAAGAGCACGAGCACAAGAATTCCAAACATAAACAAAAGTTACTAACACGCAGTTTTAAAAGTAAGCATAATAAGTAAAGTTTGATTGATTATAAATTTTGCTAGTAACCGCATTTGAGTATGGTAGTGGCTTATTTAATAGGAACCCACAAATCCTAGGCAAAATAAGCATGCTAAATAATTTTATTTAATTGAACAACATCGTTACGCAGGAAGGAACGAGTCACTAGGTCATTAATCAGTAAATACAAAACGAAAAAGATATTTGGCAATTGTAAATGTTAGCTTGTTAAATGCATCCTAAATGGAACATATAACTCCAGATTTACTATACTTTTCCCTTCTTCCTCACTGTTTAAACCGAACCGCTATTAAAATTGACATATTTTTCAAACTGTGTAGCAGGAAACAATAGGAAATACTTTTAAAACTGATTGCTACATCTCCGAGACTGTTTAAGTTATTACGTTCAATTATCAATGATGGTATAACAGTT
>CALNHX010008001.1:43298-66369 GCA_940337035.1 Agriotes lineatus
AGGGGTCGAGCATTGCCAGCTGAACTGAACGGCTATAAACGCTGTGAAGATTCATGACGAGGCAGCGCAGCCAAGTTGCACCTCCCGCCTGACAACAAGGAAGACCACAGGGTATCACTGGCAACGATCAGTGATATGCGATCCTAGCGATTGCATCCTTCTCGTGGTGGCCCCGTTGAGACTGAACCCAGCGGATCTAGACTGGGAAGTCGATAAACATCCCCCAAGCCCAGCTGTCGTGTCGTGGCTAAGGGTTTGCACTTGGGATAACGATGCCGATGCCGATTTTTTTATGACAAGGTTAGAAAAATGTCGTAGAAACTAGTGTCTTTAAATGATCCACTTTAAATAAACGGTGGTGTACATTAATTGGCAAAGAAAAAAAATGGAAACATTTGTCTCTCCATCATAGCCATGAGCAATCTGATTGCTAGTTAGACGGTTTGCCCGCTCGGCTAAGAAAAGCTGCTTCATGTACCTGCTTATCGGTGCATTATGAAACAAGCGGCGGCAACAAGGCCGATCAAAGACGAAGTGCCCTCGATCTGCACCGACGAATACGAGACACACACACTCAGACAAGTACAACATGCGTTTATCTTTAACGATACCAACAAAAGCATGTTAAAAATAGACGCACGTCAAAGAAAGACTGCGGAATATTAATTGATTCTAAAGTTGGTAATTTATTACACTCACCTATAATAAAATAAAATGCTTCTTTAACCCATTAGTGCCTACCGTATGTCTTATCATACGTAGATTATGTTAGCTTTTAAAAATACTTGAGCTACTTTTGCGTTGTAGAAACACCCATTTATTACTAAAACTTGGTTAAATATATAAAAGTTCATATTTTTAGTGCAAAACTGAGTTCGTCATATAAACTATAACTCGTTTATACAGCATTTTGTCGACGCTAAATTTATTTTAAGAAAATTAAGAGTCTCAGGTAAGGTGATGTCCAATAACATTTTTGTGTAGAGAAATCTATTCAATTATTCTGCTCTAAGTTTTGTTGCACACTAACGGAAGGACTGCAACATTCTAAACTAATACTTGAATAACTATGAAAGTGTTAGAGTCGTATAAACATTGCTTATCAAATATCATACGATAGGTACATACATACGAGTTTCTAAATGTCGGATTTATTTTTTCAGAAAAAGTTCCTTCGGGCGTAAAAGACGCTGTAGAACTATTGCGATATTTGGACGAAATTGGCTTAAATGATAAAAAAGTAAATCAAGTAAAAAATGTGATCGCATGGATTTGTTTCTGTTACGACCACAAGATGGCCATGATAGTAATATAGCCGATACACCAAGTGACAACGAGGGTGTATATGATATTCATGATATTGGAAAATGAGTCTTGAATCAACCGGTGGAAATCTTCACTGTCAAAGAAAGGGAAAAATCGCAAAAGGTATTAAACGATCCAAATAGCAATAATACACACAATTTTTAATCGAGTGATAGTGATGATACACCAGCTGCAAAGAGATTCAAAATAGAAAATACATCAATCATAAAAAACAGGTACTACAAAAGCCGTACCCGAAAATAAAAACTTAAAAAAAAAAATTGGTCTGAAAAATTCTTCCAACATAGGCGGAAAAAATAAACATTGTTAAAACTTCAAAACCTAACATTTATGAAAACATTGGAGACGGACTTACAATATACATGCCAGAAATTAAAAATGGTCTAACACTTATCAGATAGAATGACAATAATCAAGTAAATATCGGTACAAAATTTTGGAAAAACGAAGACATTTGCTTGACTACAGCACTCTGCAAACGACGGTCCGAACAACAAAGAAATAATGTTGCAGTAGATCAGCCTAACATAATTAACCTCGGAATGACCTTTTGGACAAAATGAGAAGGCCTTACCGTTCAAGAAGTCGTTCTCTGAAGTGATATTGGCCCTTTATCAGATTTTATTTGAATCGTCAATATGTGGCTATTATATCAATTTAATCATCCAAATTTACTGTTATTAATCCATAAATGCCAAACGTCAATATTTCGAAAACCGCTGAATTTAGAGATATAGTTGGTTATACAAAAAGTGTTCGAAAATGGTACAATATAGAGGGTGTTCCATTTAAAAAAAACTTACATTGTAACGCTAGCTTCCGCTTAAATTTGGTAAAATCCATATTAAATAATATGATCAAATTTATTCGTCATCCTCACGTAGCGTTATCAAGACCCTCCACCTGTACCGAACCGATAAGCCCGCCCGGGCATCGAAACAAAGGTTAAACGCGCGCAGAATCCCCTCCTCATGGCTTTGGCGCAGCATATAAAACCAGTTACAGAGCATATTTACGAGAGATTCCACGAGACTTTCCCTTCCGACTCCGAGACCTTCCAGACCGATTTCCCCAGTCCCAGATCCCCAATCCCCATCCGGCATTCAAGAGAGATTCTTCCTGCTAGCACCAGCTCCCTTCAGGAGAACCCGATAGACCGCAATTAGCCAACTAAATAATAAGTTGTTTCGACCCAGTGGTTAGAATCCGCCTGGATGTCAGCAACTTATTAATTTAGTTAACTTCCCCGAGAGTAGATTTGACCTAGTGAATTATTTTGAGAAACATCTCGCTGTCACCACTAAACAGAATTCGACTCAGTGGTGAAAATCCGCCTGAATGTCCTCTGCTTATGTGGGTTGACCTAGTCGCTTTGTCAAAATAAATATCTGGAAGTCATCTATTCTCCCCAGTCAAATTATATGGCCCTAATTAAATAAGGCCCGATATATTTCGAGCCGCTTTGAAATCGAGTGCCTGCACCGCTCGACTAGAATATTTACGCCGGCCGCAAATATCAACTTGCGAGCTCGCAGAGACTCCTGTAAATTAATAAACGTTGGCTACCGTTATATTGTAAAATAAGGCATTCAGCCGGCCGACTAGAAACATATCACTCTTGCAAAGTAAATGTAAATTTACCTGTTAAATATTGAAAATTGCGGCACTTCGCCAAGGTCTGCAGGCATTCACAAACATATTTACGAGAACCACGGGGCTTGGATAAATCATCCCGTGATCACGCCGCTGCACGGTACCCTTCCCGGAGCTCCAATTAAACCTATTCTCGTCCCCGGAAAGGGTGGAAAAAGTGTATTAATAGATTTAATGTGTAGAATGTTTACAGAAACACGAGGCGAGAACTTTGACAGCTAACTCCTGCGGCACCGCTACTGCGCGGGTCCACGTATGTGCCAGAATAGCGAAGAAATCCGAACCGCCCGAAGAAGGCTACTCCAGCCGTCGATGTAAATTTTCATCCGCCTGCGAATTTGGTTGCGGCCTGCGAAGGGGCAGCTCGTGCCGTTATTGTAATTAATTATTGGTCAAACTGATTGGTAAATCCTTTATTTGGTTTAATTCCTGCTTTATTATTTTGTATATAGTTATAACAAATAAAAGTGTATATAGTAAATTCTGTTTGAGTATTTGTTAACTTCGTATGGTGGCTGAAAAGCGTGTTTGAACTCTGTTTCCGACGAATGAGCTTATCCGAGGTAAATTAATAATTAATCCCTTAAAAAGAAGGGTCCAGGTGTTACAACATGACGTCATATCTCTTACCTGGAACACCCTGTATACTAACTTTTTACTTTAAAAAATGCGCAACTAAAAATACTAATTGACATGTTCGGGTGTTTTTCCGATAATGAAATATATGAATTTTAAATAAATTGGTGCAAGACTTTATGGACTTGTATATTGAACAACAGAAGTGATAAAAAAACAGCCTTTCCGGACCACTCTTTTAATATCAATTAGTTCAGTCGGCTGATCTACTCTGACTGCAGCTTTTTGCCACCAATATAAGTAGTTAATTATGTGCAGATTCTTCTCATCTAGACCCATGTTACTTAGGATTTCGATAAGCTTTCCATATTGAACTCATCAAAAGCTTTGTTGCAATCCAAAAATCAAAGTACTACATCTCTATTCATATCTCGGCATCTTTTTCAAAAAATTCTATACTATACAATGCTTCAAATGTTTTGAATCCAAACTGTGTTCCATTTATGTTTTCTTCACATCGGCGGAAAATTCTCCCATGTATTATTCTTAAAAAACATTTTCAATGTGTGGCACATTAAGCTTTTTGTCCTATATTCGTTGCAGGTTTTCGCGTTATTCGCCTTGGGAAGATTAATGAATGTTGATTGAAGCCATTCTTTAGGTATTACTTCGCTGTCCTATATTTCGTTGAATAAATCGCATAGCATTTCAATGCCTTTGTCATCAAACAATTTCAGGATTTTGACCCGTATGCTTTTCCTGATTTTGTTAACTTTATGGCTTTTATTACTTCATCTTTTAGTATTCTGAGTCCTACTTCTGAATTTCTAAAGTTACTGTACCTAGTTCATCTTCAAATAGTTACCTTATGTAGTTCTTGCATGTTCTAAGTTCAGCTTCCACATCAATCATTATGTTATTTTTATCGTGTAACAGTAGACTTCCTTTATTACATTTGAATAGACTCGATGTTTCATTTATTTTCTTGTGCACGTTGAAACTGTAATTTTCCTGTTGTAGTTTTTCACCTTCACTACATCTTGGCGACAACTATTCTTCCTTCCTCAGGCATTAATGGGTTTTTATTTCTTGCGTTGTGCTTGTACTGTTGCTATCATTTGATATGTTTCTATTATGCCGCGCACTCTCTGCATTGCAATCATTGAAAGCTTTTTTTAGTTTTCGATACCATATACATTTGAAGTTTTTCTGATTTTTACACACAACTGTCACATGACTGATATCAGCCAATGAAAACTATGCACTTTTTGAAAATCGACCAATCCCGAACTGATTATCTGATAAGCGCCCGTGGGCTGCTTACCAAGCGATAAGCTCCCTAGGGATGATTATCGACTCCGTGGATGGTGTCATAATTAGAAATAGAAATGCAAGAAACAAGCAATTTGAGTTTGTTGGCATTGTTAGGTCAATTTTAAATCATAATTCGTATACCGGTTTCGCGTAATAATATCCAAAATATAAACGCGGGCAACACACATATAATTTTGCCTGTGCCAAGAGTCATCGTGCTGGTTGCCCTTAGAAAACAGCCCTCGGGCAACCCTCGGGACAGTTTTCATTGCAACCAACACTCGACCCTTGGCGTGTGCAAAATTATCGGTAAGTATGTCTCGCCCTTGTTATATTACTATTGATAATTAGTAGTTTTAATTTTCAGCTATTCTACGTAAATTCAGTGAGGATTACTTGTTGCTAGTTTTCTTTGTTCTTGTATTGTGTTCATGTACACCTTTGATCGTACCATACGATGGCCACTACCTAGATTCGCTGTATTAATTACACTTGTGTCAATAACTATATCTTTGTTATCACTTCCATCGTCTGAAAGACGAAAAAAGTATTGTAATCACGAAAAAATTACCTTCCGAGATTTCTACAGATCTTCACGTTTCAAGGTCCCTAGATGACGAAAAACAGATTTTCTCAATTTCGTCTGTCTGTCTGTCTGTTGGCGGTATAACTGCAACAACTATTTGTCGGAGGAAGATGATATTTTGGAATGATTTTTTTTAAATTTTTGCGTTAATTTTGAAATGCAAGGAAGTAAATAGTCTCGATGGCGCAGATCGAGTTGTTAATGCAATTACGATTTCTACGCAGGTGCGGTTACGATCGCTATGCAGATGCGGCGGGTTCAAATCCCAGCTGGGTACATTTTTTTTTAATTTAAAAATTTATTTAATTTATTAGAAACGTGAAGATATTTTTACTCCTAACTTAATTTGATTTTAAAATTATTTATTGTCACAATGTCGACGAGGGAAGTTCTGGGTAAATCCTTTTACAGATTTTTAGATATAATATAATTTTTCTTCAAACGGCAGTAAAATGTGGCATTATACTGCTGGATTGATGATGCTAAACTGACACTTTATTGCCATGCGGCAAATAATAATTATCTGCCGCTGATGAGCGGTGTTAACAACAAAATCTGACCCAAACGTGAAATTACAACTAAGAATTATGAATTATTCTACGGGAACCCGCTGTAGGGATCCGTGCTAAACCAATATCAACTAGTACAAGACCTCAGCGCTCTGGCCTTACGTCAGCACAGGTAGGTAGAATTGACTAATGCGAGCTTCAACTGGCGATTCGACTCGAGGCTGAGGCTAAGGCGTTATTTATCAGTAGTAACGGCTTAACTTACTCGCAACGCCCGCAGGGCCAAACTGCGACTCGTAAAATTTTCCCACAGCAATCCAACTGTTGAACAGAATTGGCCTAGCATCTAGCTCAATCTACGGAGAAGGCATTCGTACCTCAGTTCAATTACGATTTAAAAAGTGCATTGAACCAGGTCACAACACCAGAAAAGATACCTTCAGAGCACTGCAAAGCACATGGGGCCGTCACTGTCCGCTGGAGGCTTAATTCAGAGGTGATTCGAGGTTTACTGGGCCGATCGTCGACAACTCAAAGTTTGGGCCCACAACTGTGCAAGTCGGGGCCAATAACTCAAGAGCAGGCTGTGTGTCCTTAATTGGGAGTCTACAAACACAGACAATTGAGTATCGCACACATGAGAGCTACGAATTCACGCGCGAGCTGCAGACAAAATACACACTGAAAATAGGTATTCATGGACATTCTTGTGGCGTTTGTACACTGGCAGAGCGGGTGGGCTCCTTGGTTTGAAGCGAAAGGGAAGTCATGATCAGATTGGGACTTGTGTACAAACTTCGTGAAAATAATTGCTCTCTTGTAGATAACACCCGCACAGGTGCAGTAAAAGTGTGGGAACACTTTTCCCGCAGTACATCCGAGGATTAGCGTAGGACTCTGGTTGTGCTAAAAACGGTCGACATGACACGAGTGCGAAGAAAGCTAAAATTTGGGATATTTGTTGTTTAAAATACGTTAAAAATAGTGGTACATTTAGTTTTATGTTTAGATTTAAGGATTTTATGTAGTTAATCGATGCATTTTTCCAAATTGTGGCAGGTTTTTGTTTATTAGCATTCACGTATTCATGAACAATTACTGAAATACTTACGTACATTTAAACCAATCCCTGACGGTAGTTTTCCGTTGTTTTCCGCGGGTATAAGTAGAACCCTAACGTAATTTTTCAGGACTTCTCCAATTTAATTCAAAGTGAAACCTTTGTGTCCGTGGAGAGTCCAAATTTTAGGTTAACTTGTTCCGGTTTCGCAAGTATGTGTAATTTTGTTCATCAATCTGTGACTCACATGAAAATACACAGTTGTTAATTGTTTGTGGTGTTTGGTATCCCGTTTAATTGCTGGTATTCTAAACTTTTACAGCATTCTTCAACGAAATTAATCGGTGGAATCGGTGCAAGCAACGGATGCATCAACCAGGGGCGCACGGTTCCAGTTTTCAGCACGTCATCAACCAATGGTGAAGAGTGAGAAAGGTTAAAGTGCTTATGCTTTATGCGCTTTTTCTTAGCTCGCGAAATATTTTATTGTAACTGCTGAGCTGTACAATCATAATCAAACTGTCACGAATAGAAGTTGGAAAGGTTAATAATTAAAACAAAGTTTTTCGTTTCGACACCCATTTAATTTGAACAATATGCTTCCATGGATCTAGGAAACTGAACTATTGTTACGTGTTATATGTTTTTTTTAACCCTGAGTTGCTTATGCGTAAAAATAAAAATCTCACAGGGTAGCTTGCTTGTGAAAACCTCATTGTGTATGCCCTCAATAAATTATGTATTCATGCTTAAGGCAGGTATCAAAATACATTCTGAGGTACAAAGGGTATCTGTTATTTAACAAGTCAATAATTAATTTTCAATTTTAATTACGTGCACCGTAGCAAGCGAAACGTTCACCGCAATACATTATAATTATATAATTGATTTTAATTTATGAATTGTAAACTGTATAATAAAGACCAATGTTTATGTATGTTATTAAGATCATTCTTATTTTATTTTTACTCAAAAATTAATCAAACTCTTGGCATACTGAATTACCATTAACAGCAAGTAATTGAACAAAACCAAATTTTCCACATTTAACCTAACGAGAGCATACGTTTACAGATTCATAATATTACACGGTGCTCGAGAAGAGACTATTTTCTGTAGGAATTTAAGAAGGATTCCGCGAAACTTTGTTGTGCATGTATTAACGCATTGTTGAACAGTTTTGTTTATCATCAAGTTCTCGCGTACGTGACATTCAAGCGCTAATTGTGCTTAATTGCAGAGTTTAAATTTGATCATATTATTTATGTGTAGAAATACTAATTTCTGCTGAAGCTAACATCACAAGTTTTAAAATTCGCTTCTAGGATTGTCTTGTTCTCACGCCGCATGCTGTTGGAATAGAATCTGTGGCTTTATGAAATTTGGTGATTCTCATTGCTTGTTTATATATTGATCGTATTAACCCTTACAATTTTCCAGTTTTACTCTACTAAAAACTACTTCATATTTGTATGGTTGGTAGAGTTATTGGTTTTTCTGTAATCCTAGCTCCTCTATTAAAAATTTTGGTAAACTTATGACAGGAGTCTATCTTATTTTCTTTTATATGTGCAGTGCTTTTACTATTGCCTTTTACAATTTAGTGTATTTTTATCACTGGCTGCTGTTCACTTTTTCACCACTAGGAATTCATATTTCTTTCGCATTTCTATTTCTAAGGTTATCAATGCTATTAAATTTAACGCTTTTTATGTTACTTTCATGGATAACTATTCCTTTTATCTTTTCGGCTTTGTTCTCCCTGTTTTTCATTCTTCGTGTATGAAATAATAAATTTTCTTTTCTTTGTAGAACCTTAACCAGTTTTAGACCTGGACTGTGTTTATTCAAGTTTTATTTCAGAAATTAAAACACTAATTACGAAGTTCCTCTTTGGCATAATAACAATTTAAGATCATGTACGAGGTATTATTTGCTATGTACTTAGGGTGCAAACTATAGGTTTCCTGCTAAATAACTACCTATATTCACGTTAAGCAAGAAGCTGTGCACTAAGGAGAAATAGCGTCTCTTTATGAGTGTGACTTCAAGCGAAACCAACATTGTTAATAGTATAGACTTTTCGCAAAGCACCGATTTTCAGCCGCTAATTAAATATTTTGTTTGCTCTACTGCAGTGCTCGGAATTTAAATTAACCTGCCATTACAGCTACGACTAAAATATGCGAGAGAAACAGCTAGAAAAGGGAAAACGTTTATACTCCTATAACATAATGTGATTCTAACTCTTTTTAAATTCATGTTATACAATAATTTTCATATTGTACAATTCGTTGCGTCCCTTCTACCCTAAAAACTGTCAAACCTCGAACGTAAATCCCAAATTTGACTCTCCCAAGAATGCCATTATTTTAGTTTAAATAAACAGTAGAAGTTTCGAGTTTACTTAACTAAACCAAGTATTGTAGCAAACGGAATACAAACTTTAGCTAACTCAAACGTCCTAAATTCCATGCTAATCGCTAGCGAACACTTTGTCTAATCTTCGCTGAATTTTCAGTAAAACTAAAGCAAACGGCTAAGTGTGTAGTTGCTAATAAAGTTAACCTCTAACTATATTGATTCATAACTCTGAACTACTGTATTGTCCCTAACAGTCGGTACTACCACAACGTGTTTCCTCAAAACGCAGTTAACGCTTTAAAAAGAAATAATTTATTAAATAAGAAAAGAGGGCGAGGAAATGAAAAAGTAAATCTATTGAAAACCAATAACAGGGCATTATGCACTCAAATTGCAAAATTGACGGGGAAATAAGAATCCCAAAATATCGAAATAATTTTCACCCTTAGCACTTTGTAATATATTTCCTGCTTCTTATCAGCAACTTCTCGCTTCCATTTTAACTAAGACATTGTTATCTCGTGCTTTCAATATTTCCCGCGGCAGCGTGGCAAAATTTTAATTGGGATCTTCTCTGATTTGAAAAACAAATTAGTCTTGCTGGTTTTACTAACCTTTTCACTTTAGAAGGTTTATTATGCTGGCCGTTGGATTTGCCTGTCTAGTAAACGCCGTTGCTGGAATGTGTGACGCTGTAAATACCAAACCGTTTTACAACACCCCCACTTCGCTTACTTTAATTTCCTGCTGTGAGTTAAACCCAGGTAATGAAAAAAAGTAAGTGCTGTTAACTGAAGTTGCAAGTTATTTACCTACATTAACCGTAAGTAAATTCTAGCCACTGTAGATCTTTGCTGTTTTGAGATATTTGGAATTCCCGCTGGTTATGTGTTAATATAAAACTGATACAAATTAGTGTAAGCGTGTACCGTCATTAATTACCATCGCAATAAATCACAACAAATTCAGTGTTTTCCACTGCTACAATAAACTGTGTAATATATTTTGATGATATACTGCCTCTGGTTAGAAATTAATTAGCTCAGATAAATCAAGCACATAAGCAGTAGCTAGAAGAACAGGAGCACGACCAATAACAACCTCAAATAAAGAAATTACTAAGATATTGAGGAATCGAAAATCATCATCGGGTGAAGCTTTAAATAGAAAACTATGTAAAAGAAAAAAAAATCTGACTTCTGTAATGGCAAGCGGATATGAGAGAAACAACTAAATGAAAGTGTCGAGAAGTGTGGACAGAGCGTAAAATGAAAAAAAAACAAATCAGGATGATAAAAAAGGAAGATTAAAAAGAAGAAGAGGAAGTAATTAAGAAATTCGGCGTACTTTTGTGTTTTGTTTACCTGCTACACCTTAATACGCGATGATATAATGGTACACTTAAAATTCGCGTTGGCCAAAGATTCTGTCCACTGTCACTATTATTCAACATTCAGATGGTAAATGTTTAAGACATGCAAAATTAAGTATGGCATTAAGACGTATATTCAATAACGCGATCAAGTTACGCTAAATACAGGAGGTGATTGCCTTCAAGCAAATAATTTCCCAGGCGAACATTGGTCTCCCTTGGCCGGCCCGGAAAATTTTGCTGCTTTGAGTGCGAGATCGAAATAAAGTTGTCCCGTCACAGCGGTGTGAGCAAGATAATGAAATGGAGGTCAGCAAAAAAACATGCAGAATGTCTGATGGAAACAACCACTTTCTCTCCTCAGTCCTTTGCCCTGGCAATACTATCTAATGTAATCTTCTCTTTATGGTTGTTTCCACTCTGTTCTGTCTTGAGCTAATTGGGTGGCTTCATGTACCTCATCACCTGTCATGGGTTTCGTCTGATCTATCCAGCGTGTAACGACATTTTTAGTTTGTATGAAAGTACGGCTAATTAGCATTATTTTCTCAATTCCGAATTACGATTCCGCCTGTATATAAGTATCTGGAATTTTGTGCATGCATTCCGTTTTATAACGGCACTCATCTGTGTTATCGATCCAGTCTGCGAGCCCGCCACGCACGTGTTCCTTATCGATCCGTTTCTAAAGTGCAGTTTTGTAACAACTTTTGGAGGCAAGAATAAATACAGTTGCCGTGTGTTAGAGAGAGCGAGTACGAGGTTTTGCCCCCGCTATTTTTCGTTGCGAGCTGTTTTAGCGCGCTTTTTCGCCACTTGTGATCCGGCGTGACTAGAAACAAAAAGTAATTTGGAAGTGGTCGTCCCGCCACGAGTCTTTTTGGGGTGGCGTAGGCGTGGATTACGTTTGTTTATTGAATACCTGCTAATGATTTATTCCCTTGGTGTGTGTGTGTGACGTATGTTTTGAACCCGTTATTCGAAACCCCGTCGATGTGACGCAAGTTTTGTGTTCCGCCTTTATGGACTTGCTGGACTACACGTGGTAGCTTTGGCAATCGGGCGAACTTAATGTCGTTGTTTATCGATGTGAGCCTTGATATTTTCATTATCGTGGTCCGGCAACCCCCAAAACGTCGTTTGGCGGACTCTCCGTGAAAACCCAGTATGCGCTTACTATGTTTCGCGAAGCTCTCGCATTTTATTCTGCCAATTACCGCAGCGGACTTCAATTGTGTCCCGTTAGAGGATAATTTCCAGGTCCCGTTCCGACGGAAAGCAACTTCCCATTAATTTGGTGCAGTCCCCTTAAGTATCTTTCCCAGTTTCTAAAACCGCAGCCGTTTGCAGCAACATAGGACATCGATTGCCGCTAAGCCAAGCTTCTTAAAGGTACCAGAATATTGTAGTAGCTTAACAGTGCGGGTTTTAAGTGTATCGAGTGTTTTGCCAAAGGGCCAGACAGTTTACGTGACGTTGCAGTCATTGTTACATTTATTGTTGATATCACTGCGTCTGCTAAACCTTTTATAGTTGTTTTTCTGTCAGTTCAATTCATTACCGTCAGATTACATAATCCTGTTCAACTTTATGTAGTGGCGTATGAAGTATGTATCGCACATGTACCTTGTTTAGTTGACTACCGTATTTTATTTGCTGTTAATTGAGTCAGTGTTTTGAATAATTCAATGTTAATACCGTTCACAAATCATTTCAGTATTTGATGCCAAATTTACCGCGTATTTAATACAATACGACGTTACAAAATTTAAATAGTTAACCTTTACTAACCTAACCCATTTCGTATCTTTATGTAACGTTCTTACTCGTTCAAATATTTTGCTAATACAGTTTATGTTTATTTAACTGTGGTTTTCTTCTGACGTTGAGCATGCGATTTGTGTATGTATTTTTCAGTTGTAAAAGGAATTTGGCCAGCGGTTAGCTGTTCAAGTTCTCGAAAGGTAGGTCCGATGATGTGCAATTGGCTTGCTGACCAGGACAGTGCCAAGGTTATAGTTCAAAGGTGAATTCATTATGCTTCCACCTTTCCTCAGTGGGGCCACCTATGCATCTTTCCCTTGTAGGAATTGTGGTGGCGCCTTAGCATTTAAGATCTCATTTTTGTTTATTATTCCGTTGCCCTGTGATATCTCGTATTAGACCCCCCTCGCTCCACTGAAGTTAGTCGACATCTTTTTTGTAACGGGTTGGGGCAGCGGTTCTATATAATACATTTCCGATTTTGAGTTAGCTTACGCGCTAGTCGTTTAGCATTGTTTGGCTTGTCGTAAATACTGTTTCGTACCGTTACAAACTGGCGCGTTGTCGTCGTTACCATTTTATACCGTTACAAACTATCGTAATATTGAATTTAGCCTGTTACAAGCGGTTGAGACATTTTCCTCGTGGTCGTCTTCCAATGACTTTGCCTTCCACAATTAATTTTTGCATGTCATTGGTTCGTCTCGCTATGTGCCCAAACTACTTCAGATAGTATTCTTTTATTCTGGTGGATAGCCGTGTTTGAATATTGAGCTCTGCTAGTACAGACTGATTTGTACGGTGTTGCGTCCATGATATTCTTAGAATACATGTCATTCTTCTTTATTGTCCATGTTTCTGCGCAGTATATTGAAATTGGAAATACCAAAGTAGATGCCAGTCTTTCCATATTTTGGTCAATTTCGTATCTGCGTATCTTGCCATAGCTATTTATCGTTTTATGTCGTTTTCGCAATTTCCCGTGTCCGTTATTATCTATCCTAGGAATGTAAAGCTTCTTATTACTTCAAAGCCCGCTATAGTGGGTAGTCTAGGTAGGTTTTCCTTAGGTCCAACCACACTTATCCGATAAAAAATCGTAGAAGAAAGCCTCAAATCAACTCATTGATGCCGCACTCCAAGGCTCTTGGATATATGCATTATACCAGACAAAATCGTAATGCCAAGAAAATTGACCAGTAATTACATAAACCACGGGCGTGATGTGTTTAATAACGTAAACACAACCGGTTGTCGACTGCCGACGACCAAATGGCTAAGAAGCGGCGACGAAAGTTTTTCGAGGTGATACAATTTTTGCACATTTAGGTATTACTTTTTCATATTTTTCTTACTATTATTATCTGGTTAGTGAGCTATAAATTACCATTGTTACAGTGCTCTTATTAGGAGGTCGTGGATAGAAAAGTTATTTTGTACTACCCCTTGCACTCAAAGAAGTTTAACGACGTTGTTTTTACAAATTTCTGCTAGTGTTTGGTGGCACTGATCTACCGTCCCCACATGATTTTGCAGCATTCAGTGTCAGTAGAGTCTAATGGTTTTACCGCTAATATGTTTCTTAGTGATCAGATGATTGTGTGAGTTCCAAAATCTACACTTCACGTTGATAACACGTAATACGTACGTTTGTCTCCATTGCTCGTCTCTCATCTCCCAAAATGGTTGCACAACGAAACAATATTCCCAATTCGTTACAGCTAGGTGGGCTGCCAAGCAGCCTATCTCCTCAAGATATTATCCGAGACGAAGGAAAGATCCTACGGTGTCGCTCATTTGCAAGTGGCGAAGACAAGCGGAAGTAGAATATCGCCCCTTCCATTGGTCATGGGGTGTTCAGGGTGGAGGTTATAGTGGACTGTATGATTTTAATTTGAACAATTTACAGGATACGTCTTAGGGGTGTAGGAATTAAAAAAGGTTGTGAACCAACGGTCTCATGTAGTCTCACACGAGATGAATTTAAAAGACTTAATTTCCGTTGGCCAGAGGTTGGGTGAATACAGAACAGATGTTAAAACTGTATTGTTTATTGACTAGAATATTTCCTATTTATATACCTATTTAAAAGAAACAAAAGCACACTTTGAATAAGCTCATAAAACTGCAATTCTTTCTCCATTTAGCAAACGAGATATGCTATTTTCAGAAATGTCTAAGCCAACTATGATTGCTATTTAAAAAATGTAACTTAGTGTTATAACTCAAAAACTATGAAAGCTAGAAGAAAACTAATAAGTGTAAGATAAACACCGTAAAAATAGCTAAAACTTTTATTTTATTATTTTTTTCTATTTTCAATAATAACAGCGCTAAACCGACTTTAAGAAATTAAGTAATTTTAATATTTTGCTTGTATCTAGTAGGCCTTGCATTTTTTCAAAGAAACAAAAGCACATCTCGAATAAGCTCATAAAACTGCAATTCTTTCTCCATTTAACCAACCTTCTATCTTTCACGGTGTCCGAGATCCCTATAGTGATACTGAAAAAAAACTCACCCTGTATAGTACAATCTGGGGATGTTTGGATTATGTCAACATCTTGAATCTTCACATCTTCTCTATTCCCGCTGCATTGTACTGCTGCTGTTGTGGGTTGATTGGCAATAAACAACCATGTATTCGCTGCGTACAGTTTTTTCCATACCAGTGTCTTAACTGTAAACTGATGGATCAAACATTTGACCTTGTCCAATCTCTGGTAGATCTCATCAATGATGCAGTTCGGATTGTCTTCAATACTTCGGACTGGGGATGGCCTGCATAGGTAAAGATGTTTCCCTATTAGCTCGATCTCCTTCAACTTGTCTTCTTGGATTTCAAAATAGGTTTGTTCGTTGTAGTTGATAGCTAAGAATTCCATTGGTAAGTTCAGCGATGCGTAGGTTCCATTTCCCTTCTTCACTGGAATTGGAGTTGGTTTGATTAAGTTGTATTCCCGGTTCTCAGTTATGTGAAAATAACTGAAAATCTCGATGGTTTCATTATTGATGCTTACTTCCATCTTGTGCATTGGTGTAGTAAGTATCTCCAAGGTTGATGGAAGATTGGCCATTGCATTTGACACTATTCTGTAAAATTGTGATGATGGAATAAATTGCAGGATGTGTGCCTTTTTGAATTTTACATTTAGAAGTTGTTTGTACTTCTCACCCATCTCTTGTAAGTAATTGGTAGCCATCTGATATGATGTTAACACATGTATGTTTAACTTGTTGTCGTCTGTCTTTTTGTACCAAGGTTCCATCTCATTGATCGGTAGCAACCCTTCGTTGAGTTTTCTCCGAAAATTATCCAACTTCTGGGATATTCTGGCTTGAGTCTCATTTAGAGTTGCTGCAGTTCACAACATTATCCTTGTCTGATGATTAGATGTATGTATTAATTCTAGTTGATTTTTATCCAATGATTCGATATTATGGTAAACTTCATCGTTAACTCCAAACGCTGAGGTTAGTAGCAGCCCTAGTACTCCTCGCTTGGTCCTGACATCTGCTCTCTCAGGTGATGATTGAATTCCTTGCAATGGGATTCTGCAGGTAAGTCAAGTGCCTTGCTGCATAAGGTATTCATTTGCTGGATTGTCTTGTTTATATCTTCTTCATCTACTTGGATGCTAGAGATGTTCACTGGTACTTCGATCCTGAAGTCTCCCCTCGAGAATTTTGCGTGGCCAAGTTCTTCAATAAATAGGCCAGGTGAAGGATACTTCACTATGTACGACCCCGTGGTTGCTGAAATCATGGTGCACAACGCAAGTAAGAGTGATATTGTTCTTGTGACTGTTGACACTCCACTACCCCTGCTTTGCTTTCTTTTTCCTTCTTCTTGTCTGGGTACCGGACCGAGTTTGGTAATAGGACGCTTGAGAATTGTATTTTCCTTTTTCTTAACAGCTGCAACTCTGACAACACCATAGGTGCCTGGATGCACTTCTGCCGCTCTTGCCAAAGGCCATTGATTGGTAGGACTGCTGTCATCCTTCTGTAACGCTAGATGTCCCACTTGCAAATTCCCTTCGTCTGACTTCCATTTCGTTCTGCGTTGTAACCCAGATAGGTATTTCTTAGACCATATTTTCCAAAAGTCTTTTTTTAACGTTTGAAGTAATTTCCATCTTGTCAATTTTCTACGGATGTATGCCGCTGTAGCTTGACTTCCGCCATGTAGCAGTTTTCGATAGACGTCTCTCACTTTGAGTTGGGCTAGATGACTGTTATGGGGAATGAGAACGGGATGTTTTTCATTAAATGGCAAATTCGAATTTTAAAGTCGTTCTCCCACTCTAAGAGTTCCTTCATCATCGACGAATGGTCGTAATGGTGCCAAGAAACTTTTTGTGTCAACTGAGATGTTTTTCTTTAAGGCTTGAATCTCTGTCGACCAGCTGCTTGCTTGCACTATACGGATGATTTGAATGATACACTTGTTGAGTTCTGCTGCCATAGGGTATTCGGTTGGACACGGTTGTCTTCTACATGTTTGAACAAACCTGTTACAGTATGCAGTGACTCGCAATAACTTCTGCAATGACGAGTATTTGGATAAGATGTCCAAATCTTCTTTTGCGGCGATAAACGCTTGGACTTGGAGAATTTTTGCTTCTTCTGTAGCTGTTATGAGATTGGTTGGTTCCGTAAGTGGCAAAGGATTAGTTTGTAACCATTGTGGGCCGTTCCACCACAATATATGATGCTGTAATTTGGCAGGAGCGAGTCCTCGGGATACGGCATCTGCTGGATTGTCCTCTGAACGCACATGATGCCAATTTCCACTGGGGGTTACTTCCAATATTTCTGTTACCCTATTTGCAACAAAAGGTTTCCATTTCTCCGGGCCTGCTCTTATCCAAGATAAGGTTTTCATGGAATCTGACCAAGCAAAGATGGAGATGCTGGGGATGTCTAGAGCACTAATAGCTTCCTTCAACATTTTTGCTGCTAACGTTGCTGCACATAATTCCAGTCTTGGCAACGTTTTCTTCATCTTTATAGGTGCAAGCTTTGACTTGGCTGTCAATAGAGTTACTTGAATGCCTCCATTTTGAGATATTACCCTGCTGTAAATTACAGCCTCGTCATCTTTTTCCGGCGCATCACAGAAAGCATGTAGCTCCATTTTCCGGATACCGCTGTGGTACCCTAACCATCTTGGAATGGATATGTCTTCAACCAATGGCAATTCTTCTTGAAATTGCTTCCACACGTTCATTATTTCTGTGGCCACTGGCTGATCCCATGATTGCTGTTGTAACCAAAGTTGTTGAATTAGTAATTTGGCCTTTATTACAATTGGATCTAACCATCCTAATGGGTCAAGCAAGCGGGATATTTCTGATAAGATTATCCTCTTTGTAGGATTTGTATCAGCTCGAAGACTGACCCGAAACTTAAATTCATCTGCCTTCGGACTCCAGTGTACTCCCAAGGTTTTCCTTATTTCCCCTTCGTCGATCTCTAGTAAGTTCTTGTTCTGTAAGTTATCTGGCAATTCTTCAACAAGCGCTGCGCTGTTGCTTGTCTATTTTCTAAGGGTAAACCCTCCACTTTTTAACATATTGATTAGACTTACTTGGAGATTTCTTCTATGGAGTCGGTTCCCGACATTAAATCATCCACGTAAAAGTCCTTGGTTGCTACTTCTGCAGCCATTGGGTATATTTGTCTTTCATCTTCAGCTAGCTGCAACAGGGTACGGATTGCGAGGTATGGTGCTGCTGTTGTTCCATAAGTTACAGTGGTAAGTTTAAACTCTTGAATAAGTTCGTCTGAAGAAAACCGCCATACTATCCTTTGGAGGTCCTGATCTCCTTCGGCTATCTTGATCTGACGATACATCTTTTCAATATCTGCTGAAAATACAAACTTGTGTTTCCTCCACCTTAGGAGAATTTGCTTCAAGTCTTGTTGCAATCTTGGTCCAGCAGTCATTAGCTGGTTTAAGCTGAGTCCAGTAGTGGTCTTCGCACTAGCATCAAAGACTACCCTTAACTTGGTGGTTGTGCTGTCTTTCTTCACTACCGCTTGATGAGGGATGAAGTAAGATTGTCGTATATTGGCTCCTGGTTGAACTCGTTTCATATGTCCCAGTTCTAAGTATTCCTTCATGAATGTTTTGTATTCTTTTCTATTGGTTCCTTGAGCGGAATTTTCACAGTATATGTATCATCAGCATTTCTCTGGTGGTTGCAGTTGTAAAATTCTTCGCATTCTTTGTCTTCATTGGACATCACCTTTTCTGGTACTACTTTTTCAAATTTCCCAAAATTTTGTGAGTTGTTCAGCTTCTGCAGCACATGCGACCATGCTAACAATTTTCCTTTCTACTTATGGTGCTGTTGCATTTCCCGCGATGATCCATCCAAATTCCGTGCTTTGAGCTAACAGGCCTCCGTTGAATTTTTGTACTCCTTCCAGAATTATTTCCTTGTCGATGTCTGCTCCTAGGATAACGTCTATTGCTCCAGGTTTATGGAATAGTGGATCAGCCAACACCATATTCTTACGGTCCTGAAGTTGATAGTTTTCAACTGGTTCTTCTGGAAGTGGCTTGGTTAACTGTGGCAGGATCAGCATCTCGCATGTGGTTGTGTAGTTGCTTGGAAATCGTGGACGTAGATATACAGTTATTTGTCCTCGGGCTGTACCTGCTCCTTTCTTGCCTAAACCAGAAATTTGCACCCTCCCCTTTTCTTGTGGTAAACCAAGCGTTTCAGCTGCATATCTTGTAATAAATGATGCCTGGGATCCGGAGTCTACTAGAGCTCTGAGGTATTCCAAACTCCCCGCCGATGTCTTGACTCTAATTAGGGCAGTTTCCAGCAAAACGTTGCGATGCTGTCTTCCTACTAGGCTTGCAACAATGTTTTCTTTCTCATTAGTTGCTGTCGCACTGGAAGTCGCCGCCGTGGTCTTGGGAAGCTGCTGCTGCTGCTTACAAAAATCTTCATGCAGACGCCAATGATGCTTTTTGTTACATGCCTTGCATTTCCCTGGGCAAAAGTGTCTGGGGTTATATTTTCCTGTAGGCTTGAGGCAGTTAGAACAAAGTTTGTTATTCTTTATAAAGTCCCAACGTTGGTATACTTTTAGGTTGTTGAATTTTGGGCAGGATTTGAGGCTGTGTGATCCTCCGCAGTGGAAGCACGGTACGTCAGCAGTGTGGTACGTCTTTACTGCCCACCGATTCTGGTGACTTTCCCATGGTTTCCCAATTCCATTTTTTCTGGGTTCGAGTTTGTTCCGTCTTTGCACAGCTTCCAGCGACTGAAATCTTGTTTCGAAAAAATTCAATAGCTGCTCGAATTTTTGCACCTCTCTTGGTGCCGTTAGTGACTGCTCATACAGTCTGTTGGTTTCCTTGTTCAACTTCCGGGTCACTATATGACACATGATAGGCCCCCATGTGGCCGTTTCAATCCCTAAGTTCTCAATTGCTCTTAGGCATTCTGCAGTCGTGTCATGGAGTTTCTTGCAGATTCGTTCGACAGGGTTGCCTGATTGACTATGTAATCCAAATACTTCGCAAGTAGCAGCCTGGTTTTGTCGTATCTGTTCCTTATAATGAACCATGCAGACTCGTAATTGGCTTCAGTTGCCTCCAGGTGTTGCACTAACTTGCTGGCTTCCCCTCGTAACTGTGACTTCAAGTAATACATTTTTTCCGCCTTACTTAGTGGTGAATTTTCATGAACAATTCTTCGGAAAATATAATGAAAGCTGGGCCATGCTTCATAGGTCCCTTCAAAAACTGGAATTTTGAGAGTAGGCAACACTATATTCGCATGGCTCGACACTTTGAATCTCTTGATTCTGGATGTATTGGTACAGGACCACAATTATTTCGTTGACAATCTTCTTGGTCTCACGGAACTCCTTGTCGTCGTAGCTACGGTGGGTTAATATCTCTTCGTTTAGAGCTCTGATGTCATCCCAATCATCCTTAAAATTCTCAATGTTGTATTCACAATACCTTTTACGGCATTCCTCATTCAACCTATTCCAGACTTCTTGAATGTCGCTCTGGAGTGAATTCACCTTGATCTGTAGACTTCTTATTCGAAACTGTCTCTCCTTGTCAGCAACTGTGGTCGTGTCTTCTTTTGGCGCTACTGGCTGAACTTTCACCTAGTGTTTCAAGATTTTCTTTGCACTTGTCGAGCAGGGCTACCCCTTCATTGTAAACGTCTTTGGTTTGCTGAAAAAAATTGTTTTTAAAATAAGGGTGTTCTTCCTCGACTTCCTTCGCCAGGTCTGAATGGTTGGCCAAAGTTGTTTTAGGGTGGATCTGCGAGCGGTGATATATGCGGCATTTTTTCTTGATGGTCCATCCTTCTTCACGTTGAGAATTTGCCTGCGAATGGATTCAGCTAAGTCTTCTTGGGCTTTGAAAATCTCCCATCGCTGCGCCATCGTAACGGTCTTGTTCGAAGAGGGCTGGTACGTTTAATGGATTACTGGACCAAATGCTAGGGGCAGGAATGTTGAAAGGCTCGAAATATCAGATGCTAGGGGCAGGAACGTTTTAATGGCTCGAAGGACCAAATGTTCAGGGTGGAGGTTATAGTGGACTGTATGATTTTAATTTGGACAATTTACAGGATAGGTCTTAGGGGTGCAGGAATTAAAAAGGGTTGTGAACCAACGGTCTCGTGTAGTCTCGCACGAGATGAATTTAAAAGACTTAATTTCCGTTGGCCAGAGGTTGGCTGAATACAGAACAGATGTTAAAACTATATTGTTTATTGACTAGAATATTTCCTATTTATATACATTAACTATGACGTAAATTACAAGGTTCACGTTATTTTGCCCCAGTTTGAGCTCACATATGCACTTGCGTGTTCAATTTCATAACAAAGAGCTAGCAAGTTTGCAAAATTGCAGTTTAGCGACCGGGTCATTCGACCAGTGCTGATAATAATCGGTGACTGCTTTGTTGTAATTTCCGCATGTAACATTTCGCTTACGAAATGTATGCATATTTAATTTTAAAAGTTTTAATTATGTTTTGGTTCTTAAACATGGGGGCTAAAACTACCTGGAACTTTTGAAATCGTAAATTACATGAGCTAGGAACTGGCCCTCATTGTAGCACGCGTTTTATTTATATACTAAGCATAGGTTCTACTCAATGCTGTTGGGGCAAGTTTCTCAATTGAATCAAAGATTGTTTATCAAACGATCTTTGGATGCCAATGAAGGCCCTACAGTGCACATGTGATAAGCCAGCGATCTTTCCATCTGTTCAACTGCAACATGTAGTGCAAGTTGGATAGATCTCCCTGGAATGAAGGCATGTTGTTTAGGGCTTAAGTGGCTATAAAATTAAAACCGCATCCATAAGATACTTGTCACATATTCTATTTATGGTGTTTAATAATACAGGTATGAGATGTATCAGCCGGTGTACTATTTGTATGTGTTTAAGGGTAATACATTTTCTAAAATCTCAACCCCGGGACTGAGAATTTTATTCAATCCCCACATTAATAGGGCTGACAGAATATCATCTAATTCTGAAGATTTAAAAGGTTTCAAAGCTTTAGTATCCAAGGTTACATTTACTTTATTAACTACCACAGCTATTACAACCTTGTCTTTTTTTGGAAAGAGTGGGGCCAACATTGTCCATTGCGAATGAGTGAGAGAGTAGCCGGCAAATGTAGTCTTATTAGCAACTCCTTTCTTTCAATATGTTTAATCGTGAGAGTACCATCCTCGCGTTTGAGACAGTCAAGTTGCTGGAAAGTGTTTAGATAAGATTTTATTCAACCGGGAAATGCATTGGCGGTTTATACTCCACTACGTAAATTCCTCCAAAATATTTTTTTAGTTTCTAATAGTTTGGCAGTCCTTATAAACCTCTCAGATATTGTCATTTCTGAAGCGAGGACTGTTTTTGTTTTGAATGAATGCTAATATACTCTACAATGTTTTTAATATCGATGCGTTTCCACCAATGTCCCGAAAAAGACTAAGTAACGTATGTCTCAAAAGTTTTCGGAAAAATTTCCAATAAAATATACCTACAGTAAATAACGTGCCATCCAACTGCCGTTGGAAACAAATTGTATCAAATTGATTGACGTTTAATAACGGGCGTTTATTAGAATTTGTGGTCTAGTCGGCTTTGGAAGTGATGAAGTCATGTCGTGCATTAAATCATATGGCTGATAACTGACACTGGTGACACTGTAAGTCTATGTCAAATTCGATGTTAGCAGGTTAGGTTTTGTATTAGTCTGAGTCAACCCTGACGCAAAACCTAACCTGCTAACATCGAATTTGACATAGACTTACAGTGTCACCAGTGTCAGTTATCAGCCATATGATCTAATGCACGACATGACTTCATCAGTTCCAAAGCCGACTAGACCACAAATTCTAATGAACACCCTTTATAACATCTCAGTTTTGTAATAAACACAGTTATAAGGTTATGTTAATGAAATGCAAAATAAATAAAAAATTATTCAAAAGTTTTAAGCATTACTTTTTTCCGAAAACTTTTGAGACATACGTTA